>JASZXT010000277.1:0-32133 GCA_035521555.1 Lecanoromycetidae sp. Uapishka_2
CTTAACGAATCATGACCCCACCCCATTCCCATTCCCGCAGTCGAGGTCAAAAAGTCCCCCTGCTGAAAGAAAAGACAACGCTCAATAGCATCCGGATCCCCAGTCGTCTGGAACGGCAAGCCCGTGTTATTCAAATCAAGAATCGAGCCATTTTTGCCATAGACAGGTATTCGCTGCGGGACGCCTGCCTGTGCGAAAGTAACAATCTGCTGCTGGTGTGCCAGCGCAACCGTGACGTTGTAAGTACCGTAAGTGTCGTTGGTGCCAGGGCCACTATTAAAGCATTCCCAACCTCAATAAATATCTCGCAGATATCAGATCAGTACTCGTTATTTTTCTTCTCAGCTTCCAGGAACCCTGGACAAGACTCGCACGACTCTAATTGTGAAGTGATCCCTCGTGAGTCCTGCGTAATCTGGAATCGGATACGCTAAATCTAGTCTAATTGATAGGCATAATCTCTCCGGTGACCTTGGAAGTCACTGTCAAGCTAATTTCATTAACTGTCCAACTTCCATACATAACGATCCTTGATCGATCCCTGATATGAGCAGATACCGAAACCCATAGACAGTATTGAGCGTAAGCGTGTTGCTATTGAATCGAATTCAATTATCGTTTCACACTAATTTGAAGATAAACGGAACTCTCAGACGACAGGACGATCCATCAGCAAGGAGTATGGCATTATATAGCATAAGTATCTCAAAATGTAGAAGGGATCTCCATTTGACGAACAAGCGGAAAAGGCTCAGCTTAGATCTGGAATAACCAACATCGACCCAGATGCCTTGCGTACCCCCACTTCGAATGGCTGGAACTGGCTGGAGCTGGCTCAGCAAAACTTGAGTACACTCAAAAAGTGATACATTGAACATCCTAAGATAGCAAAGCAATAACCCCAACTCTCTATGTCGGTCGCGTCATGGAATAGGTCTTTTGTTGGATTGCATAGGGTTCCTGAAGGACACGAAATCCTAGACAGTCCCATACCCCTCCTCCTCCACCTCTCGAACCATCAACAAGGGCCTCAACTCGCCCCTACCATCACCTGTCAGCCTCAAACCAACATGTTCATACTCATATTTCTGTCCCAGTGGCGCATCCGATGCCGACCTAGGCTCCCAAGCTGCCAGGTGAGATCTACCCTCTTCCTGACTGAGTGCTTCGTTCCATGCAGCTCTCCATGTTCTGGGGTTATGGGAGCCCCTTTGGTACAAATCATAGAATAGGAAAGCTAGAGCGATGGATATTGCGGCAGCTAGGAATAGGAGGATAATGAGGAGCATTTCGAGTCTTGTTTCTCGGGACTCTATCCGGTTAGTCATACTGAAGGGGCTTAGGACTGGAGATTGGAGTAGTGGGATGGATGTGACGAATGATTGTTATAGTGTGGTTGGGAAATATATTTCTTTGTACATGATTGTATTGTTGGCAACCATTCATAAAGGCAGCGTTGTTGGTAAAAAGCTAGATGCAACTCTACAATGGCTTTGTCAAGGTCTAGAGCTCTGTTGGGATCTCATCTCATAAGACGTTGAATATCTTTCGTTCTTTGTTGCTCATACACAATTCATGGGTTTAAATTTTGAGAGTCGCAAAGGCTAAATTGACGGTCATCTAATCCTGAAGGCGACTGGTGTCATTGGTATTCCCAGCGGATCACAAATCGATTTTGGAAAATATCGTTCCCTTTATGCCTGTTCTTAGACGCTTTATACATGTAAGTGCATTTTCATAAGTCATCCTCTCAATGTTCATTGACTTGAGGTTGTAGATAATTTAGTTGCGGTGATAAGCATCGTTCTAATCCTATCTCCATCTATAATATAACAGAGAAGTGAGACATTTACTAAGAACATCTCTACCAATAGCGTTGAGACACTCCACCAACTCAAGGTTACAGGGCTTATAAAACAAGGTTGAAGACCCTTGACTAGTCGGCTATATCAATCGGTCAGTGTTATACGTTTTCTAGTAATTCTAGGCTGACAGGCTTTCGGAACCATTCTGTAAAGAATGCCGCAGGTTACTAGGTTGCGTGGCATAAAGCCTCCTGTGGGATAGATGCACCGAGGGGAGTTTCTCGAAACCCAGGATCGGAGCTTCACGGTGTCAGCATCAAGGATCTATCAAGAACGAGTGATGTTTCTACACGTCTCGAGCGTCTTAATGTTCCGAGTGGGCAAGCAACGTCGAAGCCGCTGTCAATAGTGTTGCTTCATGATATGGCGGGTCTGGGTATGCAGGCCAAATTAGCCTTATCCTTATCTGATCAATGAAGGGATCTATCATTAGAATGATACCTATCACATGAGTTGCACAAGTCATGAGGTCTATCGACAGAAGCACGCAATAAACCCAACATTTGTGTATCCAAGAAGCATACTCTACCCTGCAGCCTCACCTTCAACGATTCATCGAAAATTCAATACCACAACCCCGTCTTTTCCCCCCTTAGCACTATCCAATTTCTTAGAATCAACATACGTTTCCCCAGTACTCGGATGATGTTTACAATTGTCATCCACCGCACCGCGGGTCCTCCTGATAGTATGAGTCTTACCGTAGTCCATAGCATGGGAGGTGAACTTCACGTCCGCGTACTTGCATGCGTGCCGGGTTTTTGAGTAGGCGAAGCATCCACATATGTAGTAATAGTATGTCTGCGTACACATCTTTTGGGCTTGACGAACTTAGGGTTTGAGATGGAAGGGTGGCTTGTTCTGGGTAAGGATGGAGATTGTGTGGTTAAGAAAGAAAGAAGTGGAAGTAGGATGCTGGGGGAAGATTGACTTGGTATAGTATAAGGTAAGTGTTGTGTAAATGTATAGACAATCAATGGTGGGCATAAAGGAGAGCGTGCCTTTGTTTTCGATCAAATAATTGATTGCACAACGGCATTGTGAAAGAAGCTACCCCAGAAAGCGATGCGCTCTACTTTGTTCTCTGTGGAAAGCCTTACTGTTGGCCGTCAAACATTAGTCTTAAGTCATCGTGATTGTAAATTTTACAGGACATGCGGCGTCCTTCCTATTAAGAACTGGCCCAACTACACGATCTGTGTGAAAACAGGGCTCTTCTGTCCATATTCACTACCCAGTTAGAGAAGAAAGGGTCTTCTTTTCGTCATCACTTTTCGCAGGCTTTCCTTCACTTTCTCACCACTAAATATGCTGTCAATAGATGCCTCGCAAAGCCCGAAGAGGTCTTCTTTGCTCAAGTCAAAGGCATTGGCCACCAAAAAGTATTCATTACTAATTGTACTGCCAAATACACCCACATCATCAGTCTGCGAAAATCTTATCAGCAAAATACCTGGCCACACTGCCCGTCACATACTGACACATAATGTAACAGGACACTCTGTGTCTTTCCACCAGCCAACATGGTGATCTCGGACCTGGCCCTCAAGCATTTTGGCTTGAATATTACATGATACGCAGAGTTCAAGGCCAAGTCTTCGGCGCAGAATCTCTTGCTTGATATGCTCTGTTGGCTAGCACACATGTCCCAATCGATTCGGCTGATAAGACAACAAGGTTTCCAGTTCTAATTGAGAGGACGAGTCTGGCACTTCCGCAAAATGCAGTGTAATCTTGAGATCATGCAACCTAGCCTTCTTGAATGCTTCCTTGAACAAAGAGACATCTCCTTTACTTGGATCACCGCAGAGGTCAATCCCTACTACGCCTTCCAGACGATACTTGATAGCTAGATCAACGACTTCCATGGCTTGCTCCTGCGTGTTTCGTCTGTCAATGGAAAGAATCAGATAAGTAGGCATAACATCCCGTCCCGCAAAGTCCCGAATACATCCCAGAATGGTACTGATATAGTCTTCCTTAGACATAGTTGGGGATGACCGCGGCGTAGTCCTCAATTCTAAATACACGACGCCATCATTTGCGAAGTCACGCAGAACAGCGTCGGTCGAATACACAATGGTCTCCTTCGTCGAGCACAACTCATAGATGTAGCTTGAGAAGAGCGGAAAGAAAGTCCGGATGTCCCAGTTTTTCTCGCTGGACATAGTCTCCAGTGGATCTTGGAGAACGAGGTCCGGATTGACGAGCTTTTGTTGAGCCCATATCTCATGTAGGCATTTGGGCGTAATGCTGCCTGTGAGATGGGCGTGGAGTTCAATCTTTGGGAGTTGCTTTGTGAAAGCCGCATCAACAAGCTCCTCCGGCTTATGAAACATTTGACAGAGTGTGAGTGCAATCTTTCAATTTCCTATGCGATTCTGTCGAAATGAGTAGGATCTTAGACTTGCTTAGTCATCTCAAAATCTTGGCGCGCGGAAATGACGTCATTATCTCTTTCCAAGAATTCTAATAATTTCAATTTCGCAAGCAGCCGTCATTTTCGCGAGCAGATACCTACAATTGCATACCAAGAGCTCGCATCAGATTAGGAATGCTGACAACGTAGGTTTTATTGTCAGTGTTGTGCAAGAAGATCCCATTGCGTGACCGAGAAATGGGTTCTATGATACGAAGACCAATTGCATGAGTATCATACTGGCAAAAATTTCAAGAGTAAGAGACACTGGAGCTCAAAGACTGGGCTTTTACGATGAGTTTGAGGATCTAATGAATATGAGTATTGGTCAATTGTGTGAAACCTGGCTTGATTAACACCTTTCCTATGGTAGCTTGCATGTATAACCGTAGCCGTTAAAAAACGCCTAGGTACCAGTGGCTTACTCTCTTTCCCTTCTCTTGATTAGTATAGAATGACTGCTTGGGAGAAGATAGGGGCGTCCTTGCCATGCCTCGAAACCACTTGTTGGATAACGCGAGTGTTCGTAATAAGAATAGTAAACGGAGAACCCCATGCAGTCATGCAAACCGAATGCCTACCGGCGTTACTCCGGTAAAAAGGGTCCAAAGATCGATCCACCAAGAGCTACTCGATCATCGTCCTTTGAATCCAGGGACGGTGCGATGATCGCACTGTCTTGATAAGTCATGACTGGAACAAAGGTTGGTGCGAGCACAGGAGTGGCTGGAAGTGTTTCAAACGGCCCTCTGGATTGAGCAATCTCCTGCAATGTTTCCGGTGACAGTGGGTTCAACCCATTGCCGAAAAAGAAATCATTGAGGCCCGGGTTGAAATCGAAGGCATCATCCTCGCCGGAAGCAAGACGAGTAATCTGAGTACACAGGCTCAGAGGCCATTCCTCATGTGTGTGTGAGAACATCGCTGTTGGGTTTCTCAGATGAATAGAATCGAGGCATGAGCTTTCTTTAATGGTATTGAGCAGCGTGCCCCAAGTTCCGTCATTGATGTTTAGATAGTCCAGTGATAGCGTTCTCAGAATGGGCGAACACGAGAGGAATGAGGTCATTTCGGCTTCGGTGAAAGTGAATCTGCGTAGCTTGAGAGAGCAAAGTTTCGGGAAAACGCAGCCGCTGAGTATTACCTGAAAGTCCGTGGGACTAGGAAGCTTCTCTCGCCACTGCTGGTATTCCATAGTAATTTCCAAATATTCCATATTCACAGCAGAAGCTAAGGTTTTAGCAACCACGCATTGGTTGAGCACTTCGTCTTCGAGCCTTACATCCAGATCCCGCAGCCCCAGTACCAGCCGAATACTAGTCAACCGAGAGAAGACAGTGACTACGTGGAAGCTTTGTCGAGGACTTGTACAGACAGCTGACACGGTCAGTCCGCGTAATCTGTAAGTTGACTCGGCGACAAGTGCTTTGATTTTGGGATTTCCACTGATGTACAATGCATTCAGCAAAACTTGCCAAACAATGGTATTCTTGGTCGCCATCGCCGAGTCTGGGTTGGCTGTTGGACAGTCGCAACGACTGGTTGGATATGTGTCTTGCCCATCGAAGATGTCTCCAGGAGTCCATGGATGGAACTCTTGCCGGTGCCCGTCAACAAAGGCTTGCTGGCACCAAGGCAGTGTTGTTTTACGGTGACGATCTGTTAAAACCACCGTTTGCAGATTACTCAGATGGCTCAGATGTTGACACAGATGTGAAGATATTCCTCCTATTTCCTCCTCTTCCTGGCGGAGTTTGTCCCAGATGGCATTATGCTCTGTTAGGTGTGGTACTTCAGGCTCATCACTGTCTGTTGTATCTGTGGCTGAATCTTCGTCCGATGGATGGTAAAACTGATTAGGATCTGGCCTGAAATGCTGGGCTGAGTAGACCAGGGTTTTGATGAATGGACGAAATCTTGAAGCGACTTTCGATGCCCTCTCGAGAGCCGCATATCGTGCTGTGATGTAGACCTCATCGAAAAGTAAGGGGACACCAGCCACATCAAATGTCTTACACACGAGGCGTAAGTTTTTGAGATCCAACTTTGATGAGTAGAGGAAGACGCCCGAGATTGTTTCTGGAGGGAGGCTCTTCATGGTGGCGGCGAATTCAGGCTAAGGTGTCTGGAAATAGTGTGAGTAGACGCAGTGATACAGAGATAAGGGACAGCAACTTGGATTCAATCATCAAATTAGCTGAAAAGCCACAAGACATTGGGCATGGCTACAAAAGAATTGGGGGAGGCGTTGTGTACGCGTTACCGCGCCAACTCTTGAACGCTACCGATAGGTGTTGATGGCTTGGCAAAACCTAGCGTACTTTGGTGTACTCCGGATTCACTGATAGCTAAAGAACAGGACAATTGTCTTATTCCGAACAGTATCAACAGATCTTTGAAGTGTACTCCAAAGAAAAGTAATGGCCGGAAATAAGCTACCTGAGGTATAAATCTGCTACAGAAGGGAAAGAAGAACCTGCATTATCACAATATTAATTCGCATTTCAGACACACAAACGTGACTTGTGTTCGCACTGCCATGGCATGGAGAGAACGTTCGCTTCCCACGAACTTATTCGTGAGATGCAAAGACCAGGTGTGTTGGAATTCAACAGACGAAGACTTGTCGAAGCAATGGACTAGAAAGGGACCAGGAGATCGCCTCGGGTAGATCGGATCGCGCTTTTACAGCACAATTTGATTGATCTTACGTGCCTTTCTCTACTGACCTGAATCCTGGTATGTGGCTTCGTGCCCTGCACTTGTCAAGAGAGCATGTAAGAGACCCAGAAGGTGATTTGGTGTTGATTTCTGGGTTCCAATGGGTTGGGTTTCGTTGGTGTGAGCATCAATGCCGGTGTCACTTCTCTGACGTTTCCTAAGCTTGATGAATTCTCCAAGTACGATATTTGCACAAGCTGAGCCATATAAGGCGATTGCAGATAGCTCAAAGAATTTTTTTTCAAAAGTGAGAGGGTGAAATGTTGCAGCAGCTAATCGACGTTTTTGGTCCGTGCAAGCCCAGAGACTTGTTCTTGAAGTGTGACTGGCTCGAGATCAAGTCGAACACTCATGGCAAAGATGACAGGAAATGATTAGTCATCGCAAGAGCTAGCGTGTAGTGAGATCATCTCAGCCGGCTAGATCCTCTCTAAAGACCCCCACGAGTCCACTCCTAAGTAGGCACGAATAGAACGTGCATAAGTGGGTCTATGGAAAGGCCAATTAGCTTGATGCATACAAGCCAGGTCTATGTATATTCGCTGCTTGTGACTCTATATATATAATTGCATGTTCTGCACTAAAATTAAAATGAGAATCAAAGAGCTAAGTACAGATTACAGAGTACCGAGGCTGTGACCAGAGATTATTAACCTTGTCTCTTAAGCTCCTATCCTTACCTACTCAGTTCGGGTGCTGAGGAGAAGTGACCTATGGTAATATCACTCGTATCAGTAATACGCAATCAGCTGTAAGTGCGAGGCACGATTGTTGGTAATATCATCTGGCCCGTGGTATTCGCACATATACTTACCTTAGTAATCGTACATGTAGCGGGCCCAGGTACCTAATTTAGGATGGGTCCGATGCACTTTAATCATTCTGTACATAGACGTAGTCGATGGAAGCCAATGTAGCTACGCTAAAACTGGCCCCGATTCGTCCACGCCGTCTAAGGAAAACTACACACATGGTGGCAATACTGAGATGTATAAGTATTGGAACTTTTCCAGCTGCAAGAACATCAGCACTTTTGGGTTTCTCTCATCTGCTTTCACAAAATTTACTACTGCTATCCCAGCGGTCTCAATTCTAAACATTATTCTGATCATGCATGTTTCTAAGAGTAAACTGATCCCTTACAACTGCGGTTGGTTGCAAGTCGACTGAAAGACTGCAGATGTTCTGACCCTACTGGGTTTCATTCCCTTAGCCTTCGCTGCACCAACGCCATCCGATTATCGCCTGATCACCCAAGGCACAGGAGGGACCTTCAGCTACAACGGTGGAAACGACCCAAATGCCATCGGTACAGACAGCTGCGGTACCTGTGTGGGCTTCTTCGTCAACGCCCCTGGAGAAGACCCAGGTAAGTGATAAGACGCTTCAACCACAAAAGTCGGATCATTCCATTCCTTCCAGACCAGTGGCATATGTCGCCCACGTTGATAGCGGTGCCACTACCCTGGTGCCCGACGACAGCAGCAACGGTGAATATCAACAAGTCGTTGGCCTAGCTCAGCGATTATTCGAACGATCGCCAGTCTTTGGCTGGGATGCTTCATCCGCCGTCTTCTCCACCGAAGGCGGTGATATTGGATTCGCCCATGCCGTGCGCGATGGGATCATGCTTGCGATTGGTGGATCTCCCGACGGCGCTCAGTTCTATTCAAACTCCGATGGGTTTGTGGTTCCGGTCAAAAGTGATGGCTCCTACCAACCGATCTTGCCGCCCACACAATTGAATACACAGCGCAATAGGAACAAATGGAATGGGGTTGAGTTGGCTGGTAGTTTCACGTGGACTATCGATAGCTGAGTCCGCGGGACGTTTGGTAACCCGCGTGGTTCGTTGATGTTGGGACCTTGAGAATGGAGTACGCATTTGTCCTGATATCAATGAGAGAGAAATATTGAGAGTATCTGTGATCTAGCTGTACACAGCAGAAGTTCATTTCAATCTTGTTACATCTGAATGTTTTTTGATCTGTAGACTTGATGTAACACAGGAGAAATCATAAAGGTGTGAAATGGATGGCCAGCCCCTATTCTTTTGCTCCTATCCATCCCAGGACGCATCGGTTTTATGTGGGTGTTCCAATTTTGAGATGGGTTTCAATGCATGTCATAAATCCTAGGCAACCACATAACGTAGTCCGAATCATGGAGGGAGGTCCGTCTGCAGATGCATTGCAAGATTGACTCCTTCGCCTCCTCCATTGGTCTTGAAATTCGCAACTTTCAGAAAGGATCAACATGTGAGGCTAAATATCCTTGCGCTGTAGGTACTCATGCTGTTCAAGTGAGTGAGGTTATATGATATGTAATATCTCATCGTCGTTGACTATATGCTTACCAAGCTGTTCATACTTAGTAAATCGATACGTTCTTGTGTGAGCTCAGATGTGTTTGAGGATATGTTCCCTTCTCAAGTACTGCTTGTCCAACATGAACTGTATTTACAAAAATCCCGCAATAGAACTCTGCGAATCTTCCCTGCTGTAGCATCCAAGCAGGAATTCGCCGTACAGCTTCAAGGATGTGGCCGTACTGAAAGAAGGGCGGGCGTGGGCGTGGGGTGCGCCTTTTATGAAGGAAAAATTTCATGTTTGCGTTGACCGTTGGTGTGCCGATAGCAAAGGGCCCAGGAACTTTCTCTGTCATGGAACATTCAGCTATTGATCTGATGACTCCCATGACAACGAGAAACACGTCTCTTGGAAGGATATTCTCAGCGTCGGGTTTGAAAACGGGTACCCAGTCGAGGCTGTCGGTATCTGCGTTGTCAAGTCCGTTGGTAATGTTAAGACTCTGCGGAAGATTTCCTCTTTTTTCTAGACTAGGTAGTGTGAAGTTATGAGTATTGTTAAGGGTAGCTTGAGGAGTATCCAGGGGCTTGGTGAAATAGATGTGTGCTGCTAGTCTTCCATTCCAACGGAGTGCGATTTCATTCTCTTTATACATGTCATTTTGTATCATATCGCATATTCCGTCATAGATACCCCAGATAACAAAGCGAACCTCGACAGAAGTCGCAGGAGCAGCTGGCAGTACTGCTATCTCAACTTGAGGGTAGTCGGGCAGTACAATGCCATGACGCTGACGAGTCCTGCCCGCATAATCCATCTCGGCGTATCTTGCCAGAAGCTCCACTGTGTTCATGAAGACTGAAGTAACGGGAAGGTTTGTTTCTGCATAGGTGACTTCTATTGAGAATCTGGGGTCATCTGGACTACCCAGACCTGAGCTCGATGAAGAAAAGTTTGCAGGGTCATTCGAAAGGAATACAGCGGACATGTTGAAAGGATTTGACGCCGCTGTACGTTGGCATGCCGATTGAGATAATAAAAACAGTTCTATCAAAGATGGATACTTCATCTTTGACTTTATCTTCACCTTCATGCGAACGGTGTCGATGCCGCTCAAGAGGAATTGCATTTCCACTTCTCTATGCATTGTTTACGCGAAAGTAAGGAGTCTAAGGACCCGATTTGCGATATGCGACTTCCACTTCCACAGATCCGACACCATGGAATTCCTCCTAAAAAGACTTCGATTGAGATATTCTGTACATCGTTGAGTCTCAATAAACACCAAAAAGTAGGGAGCAATGCTCATACTGATCCATGACCGACGCTTGCGGAGCGCGACAGCTTTCATATGCGGATAAATTCTGCCCAATCCATGGCCGATCACTTAGCGCAAAAGCACCTCGATATCAATGAAGGGCTGCCTTCTTGTTGCGTGGGAAACCCCAGTTTTTCGGCCTTTTGTGAGTGATGTCTGTGAATGTTGCCCTAGAGATGCCTCAAACGACGCCATAAAGCCCAATGACCGTCCTATGTCAAAGGCTGCAAGCTGAGAGTGTTTGCACACGATCACGACGGAAGCAAGCAATGACAGACCCCATGGTAGATGATGAATCAAACAAGGTACCGTTGATGTCTGACAGAGAAGAAGCTGACGGCGGTCGGATTACGGTGTAACGTAAATATACTCTGCAGCTGATTCCTCTTGTGCTTGACTACCTCCTAATCTCAGCGTTCTCTTAAGGTCAAGAGCTTTGGTGGCTCGAACTAATGCTTGACATGTTCTCGAAACGCAACTTGCTACTCAAGCCTTTGTCATTACCCGTCAAAAGAGCACACATTGCTCAATCTTTTGCCATTTAGCACAGGGTACAATGATGTTTAAAGTGACATATAGAAAACTTAAGGGTTCAAGGAAGCTATGGCTCCAGAAGTCCCTTTCTGATCGTACGCTCTGGCCTCTGAGCTTTCACATAGTCAATTTCCTCCCTCTTTTGCTCAAAATGCACACTACCATATCGAAGCAGCTCCGCGAAAGTTCCACCGGCTATGTCTTTGCCATCGTTCTCCTCCATGTCCCATAAAATACCCAACGCAGGAGTCTTGGTCAAGTCTTTGCCGTGCGTAATCTTTTGCATGCTCGACCGCGTCAACAGCCTCCAAACGGATTTATACGCTGTCTGGTACTCCACCGATTCTGGAGCTGCATCGCGCTTTGTTTTTAGCACGTTGAAGAGGTCCTTTCCTGAGAAACCAATGGTAGCCTCAGCGCCCCAGTCCTCGGACAATACGTCAAACAGCAAAATCTTATGTCCAAAGTATGTTGGACCGTCGAAACCGTCGTTGGGATCTTCAAGCATACATACTCGCAACCAAGCCATCACTTGTCCAATGTATTCCATGACGGTCAGGGGTCCAACACTGAACTCCCAATGGAAGTCTCTGGACTCCGAGGCTTCGAAGGTGATGTCCTTGGCGAAAAAGACAAGAGGATCCTCTATTATACCGCCTGGGTTGGTGCGTTCTTTCCATAGATGAACGAAGAGATCATGCCTTGAATTGTCAGTACATGAGGGAACAGGCTAGCGCTAAAAGAAAAGAACGAGCAGCGACGCTGAGAGGTATAGAACGACTTCTACGATCTTTTCTAGTTTTTTGAAACGATCTTTCCCCAGCTCAAGCGAATGAGAGACATGCAAGGATTACGTCACTTACCAACGCTTGATGAACGGATTACCTTTCCGGCTTGCGACGAAATGGTTTGCCACGGTTGTACCGTACATCCATGGGATTGAGACCTCGAAAGGCGGATTCGGGTCTTCGAGTTGTCTCCAGCAGATTTTATCAAGCTGACGGATAAGGATGATACCAACATCCATCCAGACGCCGCCATAGAGGAATAGACACGCTCCACGCAAGAAGTCTGCACTGTGTGGACCAGTATATGGGCCGTCCATGGTGCCATTGACGAAGGTGTCCGGAAGCAAGTCTGGAGTGACCCATCTCAGAGCATAGTTGGGCGAATTGGGAACGTTGTCGAGAATACGGACGCTCCAAGACGGACCACACAGACGGATCCAATTCGTGACATTACGCTGACACCAGCCTGGCATAGAGCGGACGCCAGAGTGCCAATAGGTCCAGATGTTCTTCTCCGATGTGACAGGTGCATGGTTACACAGCGAAGCGAGGATCTCTTCGTCAGATCGGTTGTCAAGAGCTTCGACGTAGTGGAGTTCGGATCGATATTCCTCAGGGATGCGAAGATGTGGCTCCTGCATCTTACAATGCTCGTCGTCGGAGTTACGTGTATGAGTGCTATGTTGTAGGAGCTATGGACATACGTTTCACGTATTGAGCCTGATGTCTGTGGCGCCACAGCCTCACGGTGCTGACTGATCACTGTTTTCGAGTGGTGGGTTCTCGCCAATCATGAACTTGAAGTTGCGATTGTCATGGAGGGAAGCTCTCAGCTAACTAGTGCCATCAAAAGTAGCTTTGGCGAGTTTGCTCGCGCAGACTACCCATTTGTGGGAAAATTCTACGATGTCGTATGCACTAGTCGATCTTCACAGCCCCAGCTGGACATAGTCCGTGTCTCGGGAGCTTTAGCAAAGTCCTGGCCACTCAGCATCTCTATGACCTATGATCTTGAGACTGGCACGATTACACCTCAAGCGTAACAGATGGGTAAATGAGCTGTAGCCAAAAGGAGATACCGGTGCTCAATACTGGCAAAGAACTCGCAGGGTTCACTCCTTGTTGGCCAGACTCCCTTGGGTGTCAGCAGTACCAACTGTCGTTCAAATAAAATCCTCGAGCGGGCCTAGTGATGCCCTTACACTGTGTAAAGAATTCTAGAGACTAGTGAGTGCTATAAGTGTATTGGTGAAAACAGGGTATTAGACTTACCAATTTGAAGTTGAAACGAAGTGGCATACTTGAACTTCTGACTCACTTCCTCTAATTATCAGTGTTGCGAATATGCAAGCCTAGCCTCGAGAAATACGGGTGCTGGTTACGACTTATAAGGTATATCTGATCGAGCCCTTTCGACAGTCAAATACCATGTTGCACGCTAATATTATTCGCACATGTGTTAACCGTATCGCTAGCTTAGCGACCTACAAGCTGTGGTGAATGCCGATTGATAACAACAAAGCGCGAAATGTAGACTGCATATCAATTGCTCTGTGCGCACGGTTGTCGCTTCATCTTTTCTACTGCGCTCGGAGGATGCTCCCTGTCAACGCGCCTATATCGTGGGTTGAGCGCGAAAACCCGACGACAGTCATAGTGTACTAATAGTCCAGAATGTCGAATTTCAATCTTCACAGGATATTAACATGTACAGATTCAAGCTTTGCTTCTTGATCGTGCACTATTTTTTTCCTACTTTTGCCGTACCCACACTACCAACACTCCAACAAACGCCATCTCTCTCCATCACCAATAATAGCTCTTCCGCTGACCCGGCTATTCCAAATAGTCCGCCCTTCTCCAAAACCATCCTCTTCCCCATCCCCGACAGCACCATAACCTTAATATTGAATCCACGCCCACTCAACCCCATCGCGCCTGACGACCTAAGCACATGCCTCCTAGCCACCTCAACACGCGTCCTAGACTATCTCCGTCAACACGGAGACGGCACTTTAGCACCCCCCGATGATCCATTCGTCAGCGATCCGTTTCCAGGCGTTAATGCGAAATTTGTGGTTAGGAGCTGGCATTACCAGACGCCGGAGGGAGCGGTTTCGTATTTGACGTATTCGATTGTGTATACGGTTTTGAGAGGACTTTTAGAGTATATGCTGTTTCCTGAAGCCCATTATTATTTTCTTGCTTTTACTGTTAGGGATGCGGAGAAGAGGACGGTGGGCGTGGGAAGTGTTGGTACTGCGCATTTGTGAGGGATTTTGTGCTGCTGCAAGGGGTTGCTTTGAAAGACAAGCGTCGTATAAACGGAGACATCGACGCAGCGTGGAGTCCGTGCCGAAGTGTACTGTGTCTCACTCCAAGTCATTGACCATCTATTTGGTGCACATAATGTTTGATGTCTTGGGTCTATATTTCGGTCATTGTCGAAAAGAGACATGAGATGCAGCAGACATCACTTTTAGAACGGAGGAAGACATCGCCTAGGAAATACAAAGAGCATGACCTAGAGAGGTTCCGATGTCCTGGACCAAGTGCAAGTTCCACCGACGTTGATCCATATGCGGACGCCATCCAAAGACTTGATAGAAAGTAATTGTCCAATCAGTCAGACCTCTCTGAAAACATAGCGTTGCCCCCAGGGCTCAATAAAGTCACAGCTAGAAATCCTCCCTTTCCCCTTAGCTTCGAGATCGAATGTTCATTGGCTGCTATCATTTTCCTAAGCCTGGTTGCCGTCTTTCTAATAGTGGACATCTGAGGCTGACATCCCGAGAGCTGTGAGACTCACGCCAAAATCATTGTCAAGGCATGAGCCGGGCTTTGTCATGATGTCCAAAATATGACAAGGACACGCCTGAAAGAGATTTTGCATTCCAAAACCCCCAAACCTATCATTCGATGGCATTGTGATCCTCGATTGAGGTTTTATGGGAAGGTCCAAACGACACTGAGGTGGGGTGGCGTGAGCATGCCCAGGAAAGGGGGAACACAAAGACTGTAGACCTAATGTGGCTGGTTTGAAGAAGCTGAAAAAATTCTCAATCTCCAAAGCCCAAGCGTTTTCTCGTCTCCTAACCAGGCGCAAAGACTCGTAGGAAAGTAAGTGCGGCGATTCGAGCCCGCAAAATTCACAGATGTCGGCTCGTAAGGGATCTCTATGTCCAGGACCACAGTGGATACATTCTGGCTCCCGAGTACACATCCAATGATCCTTGAGCATATTCATGTACCATATCCTTTGCTGAACATCGCGGAATTTAGGGTAATAGTAGATTTTTTTGGGAAATCCATGCCGAAAATATCGCTGGGCTCGGAATGATATGTTTCCCAGTCCGAGGTGCTGGACTTCGTATTTCCTCTTAGACAAGCCTCGAATGTGGTCGTGGGTATACTTTTCATTGTAGAAGCAACATGCAACTAATACCGGTAAGGTCGCTCCCTTTGCAATCAAGTCTTCTTCAAGGAGATACGCCATTGCCCATGTGGCACAAGACGTGAGGTCCTTTTTCTTGATTGGAATATTGTGAAAGAAATGCTTACTCGTCAGCTTCAGACAGATCGAAGAGACAACGTTGAGGTTTTCGAGAATAAGGAGAGTTATTTCGTGTGGCAAGTCTTTCAGTCGACAATTTGGACCGTTTTCTGCTACGGCTATCAGACCGAGCAAAGCTCCGTCTACTTGAGTCGGTGATTTTCGCAGCGTTGCACTAGCATGATCATCCTGTAGGAGGACTGGGGTGTTTGTACCATCTGAGCCTTTGTCGTTGGAGGTGGTGGGCGATGATCCGTTTTGTGGTAGGTTAAGCTTATTGTTTTGTTCTGGTGGTTTATTTCGAGTGCGTTTTATCAGAGCGGCAAATTTTGCCTTGATAGAACCCATTTCTAATCGTAGAGAAGGGCCCCAGGACCTGATCAGACGTTGACGAATCTGCTTGGTCTGCGAGCACAATCTTTGAGACTTTGAAAAGTGCGGCAGGTCTTGGTTTTGTTCTTCAAAATTAGCATCCGGCTACATCCTTGCATTTAGCTTCAAGCCTCTGACTTCAACGTATGGTCCTCTGGGCCGCGCGCCAAAAAGCTTGATTTTTCGCGGCGACTGACACTTGAAAGCTGGTTGTATAAGTCATTTCCGAAAGGGTGCAGAAATAATGGCCGTTAATATGTCATACTTGTTTTGAGATAGATATACGGAAACTCTTCCAGTCAGAAAATTACACTCGGGACGGATTCTAATCATCTCTTAGGTCGTACAGCAAGCGCCTCCGTATCATACCGAGAAATCCCAGCAGTCGCCGCAAATTTCGCCGGCAGATTATGAACCCCAGGCGAAAGGCTCTGATCAGGGCTCATGGACCTCTCGGTCACCGTGTCGCCCCAGGTGCTATGATCAGCTTCATGGACTTCCACATCTCCAATTGGGCAGTGCTGGTTTGAATCAAAGAACGCGAAGGACGATGATTGAGAGGCTGGTGACAATGGATAATTCTGAGATTCTGGCGATAGTGGGCGGCTGTCGTAAGTATGCTCGCTTTTCGTGTCTAAGTAGCGGCTCATCGAATTTTTTGGTGAAAGCCAGGATTCGTGGGGTCCATCGACACATCTGTTGGCCGTAGTCCAGCAGTGGCTCTGCTCGCGTGAAGCCTCCTTGAACAACTTCTCATCAGGGTTCCATGGCGGAAGTTTGTGAAGGCGAGCGTTCAAGAAGTAGCTGACGTCGCCTTTAAAGCTCAGATGCGGTACGTCTACCGATATACCAGCCAAAGTTTGCAGGACGCAATATACGATGATCCATCGTTCCCTTCGGGCTTCTCGAGGATCAATTTCACCGGGGCAGTCAGTCTTCTCGAAATGGATGAAAGCCTTGACGAGCGCGTTTGCAGCATGCTCTCGACTAAGTCGAGAAGCATTGCTAGCCTCGGTATAGGCGTGCACTATGCGCGATTCTCGAACTTTGTCTAGTTTCTTTCCGCGGAAAGGGATTTTCTTCGTCGCTGCTGGCGCAGGTATTGAGCTTGGAAGGAGGGGGTAAGGATGGGGTATGTTACAAGTGTTGAGTCTACAGTCGAAGTTCTGAAACACGCCCAATAGCATTCGGAAATCTTCGGCATCAAGTCCATGATTCAGAGAGTTGGCTGATTTGAGTAAGTTCGGTCTCTTTCTGTCGTCTTCTTCATCGTCATCCCAGCTTATGTTTCTGTCAACAATGTACTCATACAATGCGTCGAAATCTTGCTGGAGGCGGTTGACCACAGTCCTGTCCAACCATAGGCCAGGCTGTCCAATTTTGATTGGCCAACTTTGATACTCTTTCTCATAGAACTGCCTCAGAAACTTTCGGAAGCGATCCGAGGCTTGCCGAACCGTAGGTGGCAAATCTTCCTGCGCGAAATGAGCGTCGTCGAAATAGAATTTGGATAAGCTGTCTTGGACTTCATGCACTCGAACTTGTAATTCGAGATGCACGCGTTCCAGGTGCGCCTTTGTTGGTAGTGAAATGTCCTCAATCTCTTGCAGATGACTGAGTTGCTCGTACATTCCGATGCTGTGCACAAAGCTGTATAGAATCCTCGTGTCAGCACCCCGGTTGAGCTAAAAACATTGAGTAGTGGACTACTTTCAACAACCGTTGTACAAAAATGTTTTTCGAGGCACAACCTTATGATAGATGAAGACGCAAAAAATGGGACATACGCTTCGCGCCATCCCTCATTCCATCTCACATCTTCACTCCAAGCTAAGAGACCCGCAGCTGCTCGGGGCTCGTTGGAGACGTTGACAAGGCCTAGCTCGACAAGATACTGCTGCATAGCAGCAGCACAATTCACTGATGGCGCTAGGAGTTCCTCAAGGCGCTCGCGCAAATCAACCAGAATCTGATAAAAAGTGAAACCAACCAATGATCTACGAAGTAGAAAGGCGAAGAAATTTCTAGTAGTGATATGATGGCGTAGAATATCGATCTTTGACCCTTTTGTAGGAGGATCCATATAAAGCCTGTGCAGGACACCTCGTTGACGAACATTCGAGTTCCCTACCTGGACCGTTCCCCCCAACAACGCATCTGCCAAAGCTGCCGACTTGGTCTCTCGAAGCAAATTTGATCTTACTCGGAACGATGGTTCTTGATGAGCCCTGCCAAAGAAGACAAGTGTATCCCCATTCTGGTCCCAGAGCTCCGGATCCTGACTTTGCCGTCAGCAGACCCATCATCCTGCGCTTCAAGCTTGGTGGGCTCGGCGCCTTTGCATTGTGAAGGACGATGGAGGTTGGGGCCTTTTTACCTGTTTGAGCTTTCCCCATGCCTTTACCGGTTCCCCATTGCCAGGCCAGAGCTTGATATTGACAGCCTGCTCCAGGCCTTTCATGATTAAATGACCGAAAACTTCTTTCTCCGCAAACAACGTGTTATGACTGGCGAGTCTCGCCAGCCATACATTGTTTTAGCCCGGTTAAGATACCCATTTCTGGTTCCTTCTCGTTTACTTTTTTGGAGGCCTGATGACTTTTGAAACGCTTCTTGTTTCCGAAAAATGGCGGGTGCGCTATGAGACGGAGCCAATGAGCGCCGTTGTCTCAGCCTCTGTCAAAGCACGTGGTGATGTGGCATTCTAAGGCAACTATGAATCGCAGTGGCTACAAGACACTTCTGCTAAGCCCAACCGGTGAAAGTGCGGGAGAACGAGTATACTTAATCAATAAGTCATGGCGAACCGTATTGAGAAGATGTGAGCTAGCCGTAGATAAGAATCTTCGACATCTGCAGTACAACGGCCCGGCAACAAGATGTCTATCATGCAAAGCTTGTAACGAATCAATGGCGAAGCAGCGGAGGAAGAAGCGAGGAAGCGAGACGGTGTGCTAATGCAAGCACGGCTGATTAACGAGAACGCCCCTATCGCGAGACCTTCCACATCGTTTATAGAGTATTATTGGTTGCATGAGTGTACAATCTTGTCCGGCACACAAAATGTATCATAGTGACGCGCTCGGAAACCTTCTGCTGCTGTCCTCGACCTCAGGCACAGTCAGATACTGTAAGCTGATAAATTAGGCAGGCGACCCCGACGCTTTGGTCTGAGATTCCTGCAAAGATATCGCTGCGCCAATTCATGATAGAGCGGATGCACTATCCTGGCGCAGAGTGTGTGCGGACGCAACCCACCGTTTCGTCGCTGTCTAGTGAGGGTGTAGTAACAAGGGCCTTTGAGTCATATATCTGAGTAACAGACCACAGTATCTGCTTATGACCCCACACTAGAACAGTTGTGCCTCTGATAGTTGTCTTGCGACCGAAGACCAACAATGCGAAAAGTGGGAAAATAAGGTAGTCACTCGCGATTGGCCACAATTCCGGATCGAGCTTGATGCTACCAGCTTCCTAGTCGACAATCTATCACCTTAGTAGATAGTAGATGACTGGGCCCTCTCCAGTCAACCATGTGGGATGTGGGATGTGGCATGCGTTGGGTGCTGAGACTTACCTGCACCACTTGAATTTAGAAAGAGTTGGTGGCTTCCAGGAGGGGGGACTGCCCCAGGAGGCCCCTGGAGCACCCACACGGAATGTTACCCTAGCAACCATACTAGTCTCTAAATTCTCTGACGTCTCGGCCCCAACGGCCCGAGATATCGCAATCCTGATCAAACTTTAGATCACCACGGCCAGCTTACTCGCATTAAATGCTATCATTGATCAATGAAGTGGCCTTTTTTGTACTTGCCCCTGTGGCTTTCGCCCTATGGATTCCTCCTGCCATGACTGCGTCACTCACCACAGTCAGCACCATCTCAATGTCATCCATGTGCCAGACTTATGCCCACTCCTGTTCGTGCCGGAATCGTGCATATGGGTCAGCATATGGGGCATGCAGTAATTGGGGATCTCATGCAAGACTGAGACTGGAGTTCCGCTAACGAATGTTATCTTATTTTCTTGGTGTCAATAGATGTGGAAGCTGACTCGCTGGATGAACCCGTCTTAATCGCCGTGCCGCTTACCTACATGGTTTTCTATTTGAGACCATTATGCACTGTATGTTTCACTGGCTTTATCTGGAGGTAACTCCGCGAATAGCATGAAGCACGCTTTTTCTGCTGTGCCCTTTTTCCACTTCTTCATTCTTTCTTTCAGCTCTTTCCTCATGGTTCATACTTCCGCTGTACAGAACTTTCCGCACCCACCGTCTATTGGGTCAGGAGTGCAACCTAAAGATTGATACCACAAGAATGCGCGGATGAGCTCGTAACAAGCAGGTCAAAATGGCATTTAAAGTAGCCTCCCTCTGGCAGGCCCCAACAATCAACCCGGTCAACAACAAAGCTCAATCTATCCCAATCTTTAACCCATTCAATATCTATGGGCGCGTCTTCCTGCTGTCATGGTGGAGTTTCTTCATCGCCTTCTGGTCCTGGTACGCCTTCCCACCATTGTTGACTGTGAGTATCAAAAAGGATATCCACCTTTCGCAGAACGAAATCGCCAATTCGAACATCGTCGCCTTGACCGCGACCTTCATTGTTCGACTCACTGCGGGTGCGGCATGCGATCGCTTTGGGCCTAGGTGGACCTTTGCAGCGATTTTGTTGGCCGGCGCCATCCCCACAGCATTGGCGGGCACCGTCAATAGCGCTACAGGACTAATAATTTTGCGGTTCTTCGTTGGCATCTTGGGAGGTGCATTCGTACCATGTCAGGTCTGGACCACAGGCTTCTTTGACAAGAACGTCGTTGGAACAGCAAACGCTCTCACGGCTGGATTAGGGAATGCAGGATCAGGCGTGACCTATTTCGTAATGCCAGCAATTTTCGACTCACTCGTCCAGCGTCAGCATCTCACGCCACATAGCGCGTGGCGAGTGGCCTTTGTAGTGCCATTCATTCTCATAGTAGCAAGCGCTTTGGTGATTATTGTTGCTTGTCCTGATGCACCAACGGGCAAATGGTCGAGCAGGGCTTACGACATGCAACGTCAAGCAGAGCACCGAGGTATGTTTTAATGATAGTATATTTATTGATTTTGTCCCCCGGTAAGAGCCAAGCGAGATGTGTCGAAAAGCTGTTCCTCCGCTCCTTAAACTGGCTCATGTCTGTCCTGTGAACGACTGAAGCGGTCTCTAACTTGGTGAACTCTACCAGACATCTACGTAAGCACCTTCGACAATGAAGACCGTCAGCTTCATTCGCGAAGCCAGGGGCGCAAGAGTCCACATAAACACAACATATCAGACCACAGCGTTGAGCTCGAGTACTTCCCAGGACGAAAGCAAGAACAGGAGGAGACGGCGTTGAACGAACAAGATCTACTAAACGCAGCCAGCTGGGAGCTGGTTGAAAAGCCGACTTACCACGGATCCGTAAAGGCAATCATCTCCCTTCCAACACTGACGCTGTTTGTGGCCTACTTCTGTACCTTTGGTACCGAATTGGCTGTCAATTCTTTTCTGGGGGCATTCTACCTCAAGACCTTTCCGCATTTGGGTCAAACAGGATCCGGGCGCTGGGCAGCGATGTATGGGCTTTTGAATGCAGTATTCAGGCCATTGGGTGGTTTGATGGCCGATATCATATACCGCACTACTGGCTCACTCTGGGGGAAGAAAATACTGATGCATTCTCTCGCCATCATCATGGGCGTCTTTATGTTGATTATTGGATTTGTGAATCCTCACCATAAAGCCACCATGATGGGATTAATGACAGGATTGGCATTTTTCGAAGAAGCTGGGAATGGCTCAGTCTTCGCGTTGCTGCCGCATGTGCATCCAACCTCCAATGGTAAGCCACTACTCCATTTTCTAGTCGCAACAAACGAGGTTGTAAAGCATAGCCACTGATGCTTTCGTTTCAGGTCTTATCACCGGTGTTACTGGTGCTGCAGGTAATCTCGGCGGTATCGTTTATTTACTGATCGCAAGATATAATGGCACAAACTACGCCCGGGTTTTCTGGATAGTCGGCATTGTGAATATTAGTGCAAGCTTACTTGTCACCTGGATTCGACCTCTACCAAAACGTCGCGTTGACGTACGGTGACTGCATCACTGTAGACTGTGCTTAGACAGCCAAAGCTTGTACCCGACATATCAGTGCTGCGGTTGTCTCTGAGGCTGCATATAGAAATCATCGTTCCAGTGTATAACAAAAACTACACACGAGGAAGTCAACCTTGTATAATTTGCTTTACCTATTGTCTCTTGCTCTAGATAGTTGTTTGTTTCGAGCTAAAATACAACCAAGTATCTTTTTGCAAGCAATCCCAAAAACCGGTCTTTTACAACGTATTGACTTCATACGGGCTCCTTATGAGGCATCATGTGAAATGGCAACCAGGAAGTCCTGAAATTACTACGAATCGGTAGTGTAGCAAATTCAGAGATCGAAATGAGGTAAAGGCAAGCCCGCACGTTGCAGGCGGATACAGGCTTGTTATTTTGATCTGAGCAGCATCTTTAAGTGACATGATAAACTTCATGTCTTCATCCTCGTGTCTTTGCGTGATGACACTCTTGGAATATATGTGGATGATCAGCCACACAGCTGTGTCTCTTGCATGACTGCACGATCGCTCGAGACCAGTCCTCTATTTAAGATTTGGGTGCGTTCTATTATGGATCTAATTTATGTGTGACGCAATGTCCAAGTAGAACCAATGGCCCTCAAGGTTTTGAGGGGTACCTACCGTTACCCAGGAACAAGTCGGCTACAACAACTGCCCCAAGCGCTGAAATTGTTCTTTGTCCTTGTACGAGGTGTCGTGGAATACTTTCGGATTGGAGCGAAAGACTGGGTAACAGTGTTGCTAAAGAGGCGGCGTGCTCTCGTCCCATCATATCTGCTATCTGAGGTGTTTCGATACCCAAGCTTGGGATTATTGCAGCAGATTCCTCACATTCTATTGCTGCTCTTCAAGCCGAATCCTTGCCCCTCACTGTCTGAACGATCCATTGGTCCATCGTTTAAAGATCAGATTCATAATGGCAGAAGTCATTCTCTACGATCTCCCAAGCAAAGGTCACTGTGCAGCCTGGTCTTACAATCCAGTAAGGCACCTTTCGAACTTGCGAGGCGTCTTCTGAAGGAAGTAGCCATATCGCTGCTCTTCAGACCGCGCCCAACAACACCTTCTATGACTACAGTCTTAGCTGAACATTACAACGCTGACCCAGCAACCTATTAGTGGAAGAGTACGCGTCTCCAGCAGACCTTCACCTGTCTTGAACGTCTAGAGCACTCACCAGACTTTCACAGCCCGCTTAGTCCTCAACTATAAGCAAATTCCATACAAGACAGAATGGACCGAGTACCCAGACATAGCTCCAAAGCTCAAATCTCTTCGCCTCTCCCCCAACGACGATGCCACCCCCTATACAATACCTACTATCTGCGACACTAATGGTAAATACATGATGGATTCCAGAAAGATCGCTAGCGAGCTTGAAAAACAGTACCCTGAACCATCGCTACATCTCGACTCACCCATCCTACCAAAAGTCCAAGCAGTACTAGCGCAGGCCCACGCGTTTTTGCGAGGTGTGGTTCTGCCACCTATTCCAACAAACCTGCTCAGAGACCCGTCGGCTGAATACTTCTTGAGGACAAGAGAAGCAAGATTTGGCATGCCCCTGTCGCAAGTAGCGCGAGAGCAGGGCGGGGAGGAAGCGTGGAAAGGGGCTGAGCCTGCGTTCAATAAGATTGGGGAGCTGCTTAGAGAGCAGGGTGGACCTTTCATTATGGGCAAGATAGGTCAGTCGCTATTATGCTAGCTAGGGTTCCTGTGAAGGATCAACTTCGCACACCAAGAGCTGACTATTTGTGAAAAGTGTCCTACGCGGATTTCGTCATTGTCAGCGTCTTGCATTTCATAAAGAGAATAGACGAAAAGATCTTTGAGCGGGTTGTTCAGATCGAGCCTGCTTTGAAGGAGCTATACGATGCTTCGCGAGAATGGCTCAAACGCGATGACTATTAAACTCAACGTTCTGGCATCTGCGGTACGGCGAAAGCACGTGTGGTCATTTGTTTAGTCGATTACGGGCTCCTACTATTGTGTATCTACGATCGAAGTGCAGTTCAGGTCTGGAACTCATGCACACGGCCTATGATGCTCCTACAATCGACTCCTCATACCATCATCTATTGACTATATTCTCATTTTGAGCGTTAACACTGGCATGCACAGCACCCGACAAGCCTGCTTAGACTATCCATCCGCCTTCATCATAGCCATCACATCCTCATCCTCCCGGCACTGAACCAGTCTGCGTGAACTTGCTGCAGATGCACCTTTGACTTAAAGTCCTCCGAGGGCTGATGAGTGGATTATATCGTACACAGCGCTTGGAAAGGTACATCACCACCCCGATCCACTTGTTTCAATGCAAATATGCCCTCATATCTACTGCCATGACCTCCCCCTAGCCTTTCACTACCTTATTGTGCCCGAAAACTATACAACAGCATCAAGATACCCCGAGAACCTCACAAGTCTACTTAAGGACGGTAATGTCGAGCCAGTAAAGCATCGTGTAATGCCAAGCAGATTGGCTGATATAGGCCAGGGGCTGGAAGAGCTGGTAGGGCAGGGTTTGGGGAGAAGTTGGTCTGTGCCTTCGCTGGGGAACAGGCAAATGGATTGGGGTTGATGGAATTGAAAATTTGCCTTATCGAACAATTCGATAGTCAACGTGAATATTCACTACAAAATTCTTATGGAAAGGAGCGATTTCATGTATTTGCAATCTACGTGTCCTCATTTGTTTAATCACGCTATTCCTTGAAGTCTACAATGAGTGTCAACTTAGCTTCTGCTTTCAATTGTGACAGCTCTTGGTTATGCTAGCCGCGATACGTGTTAGAGTTCGTCCTTTGAATTCTGATAGATAGCCCTACAGATTGCTTCCAACCATAGAAGTCTCGATTGCAGGTCTGACTTCGAGATTCGCTACTGCATTCTTGCCGGCAGTTTTGGAATATGAATTCTTCGCCACACTCCGATCTTCCAAAACGTTACTGTCATCTGATGAATACGGTGATTTTAGACAATGATATTGAGGCACTTACGGCCGGCTTTGTATATGAATTGTGCTAAATTAAACGTCATGGCTTCTCATTTGATGTCGAGTTGGCGTGACAATCGTCAATCGATGAAGCTGCGTCCAAGCGCCAAGCCACTAGTAATCCTATTCCCTCCAACCAAATGTTCAAAACTTCAAATCACGAATCTCAACCACAGCTCTCTGCACCAATTCCACCACTCCTCCCTCACAAGTTGGCTACTTCAGTCTGGCGCCAGCTGCATTACCTCTTTCCGATTGTATCAGCCTTTGATGCACAGCCAGATTCTACTGCTCACACGATGCACACGAGAAGTGCCGACACCTCTTTATCCCAACCAGCCCAAGCACCCCTAAACTTTTTGATGCTTTGATCCCGTGCCCTTTTCCTACAGAGCTTCCGTCCTGAACGTCACCTGGCCTAGGAGACCAAGCTTGCTCGTCGCGGACCTGCTTCTCTTCGACGCAGCCAATTGCCAAGAGTGTTCAGCATGTAATCACTGACCGATGGATTGCTATGCAGAGCGGGCTGAGCTTGTTGTAATGCAGGAAGAGAAGAGATCGAGTCGAGATGCACGGGCACTGCATCAGCATCATGTTCATGATCTAGATGGGCATGCGTCCCAGTTATGAACACGGAATGGCTCCAACGACGTGGTACCTGCAGAGTTCAGCGACATGCCCACCGTCTGGAACACCACTCTAGCAGACAGAGCTTAGTGGACCAAATGTACAACGTTCAGCTACAAATTCTTCCCGAACCAGAGATCTTAGTACAAATCGATAAAACAATTCTCTCAAATACAGTGCGTGCCTTGCATTGCCGATACTGCGTGCGTTCGTTAAGGGTCTATGTTCCAAAGACGATTCACACGGGAAAAGAAGACATGACGGAGAAAATTAGGGTTAGATCAGTGCCTACATCAATTACGTGGCAGACGGCATGAAGGCATTGTTGTAAGAACTGCCGCAACTCAGGAAAAGTCGCTGGGAGAGCGAAAAGGTTGTGACCAAGGATCATAGGCCATGGTTATATTGCTAAATTGGACCCATACCCGAGCAGGCACCACGATCTACTGCGTGTACGGACGGTGAAAGAGAAGGCCGTAAGGTGGGCAAGAACCCAGGACGATGTGGCTGGGAACTATAATGGCGATGCTGCAGTCACTGTCAACTGTTGGCTACATCGTACAGTGAGGTCGTTGGTTCTCGAGTGTAAGTTGTACACCGCTGGATATCGGCATCTCTTTCGGGCGAACGACCTGCAAGCACGAGAATGCCAAACGCACGGGTGTATTCCTCGCCACGCTTTCTCAGCGATCTAATCCAACATTAGGGCAGCGGGGAAGACCTTCCTAGTGTCGCGTGGTGTGAGTAGGGTCAGCACTGGCCCACAAAGAACAGCCACAATAATCAAAGAACTGCAATTCGACTCTATTTAAGTCTGTCAAAGCGGATCATTCCTTCGATGCGCATTCCCTGAGGCATTCTCCAATAGCTGACCAGCAGGATAACGCAATGATCGAACTCAATATTATGAACTTAATGCCCTTCGGACATTGACTAAACGCCGACTCTCTCCTCAGACCCAGTGATGGTCTTCAAGGAGATGATTAGGATCGCTACCAGTACTTGGCCACGCCTACAGCCTACGCAGAACGCTCCAGGCTGTCATTCAAATCAGCTGTGGTGTGAATGGTCCATGCTATTGGTTGTGAAGAGAATTAGTCATAATTTGATGCCTATGTATCGAGGAAACATAGGCGAACACCAGGAACCGTGGGGTCGTTGCGACTAGTCATGTGCAAGCACTCACGATAATCTCACTAGATTTCAGTGCGCCTAAAAGATCCAGGCAGAGCTTCACAAGAATGCAGGAACCGGCAACATCGACGTCGTTGAAGGAAACTAATTGAACCCAGCTCTCTCGTTTAATCGACTCCATTCACTGGTGCAACCGATATCTCACTATGTAACGTCGGTGGGTAACCGTCTTGGCAACCGTTTGACAGCGGATAGGCCCCCCCATAGTCAAGATGGCCCCATGTGCATGCGATGCGGATCAGACTCTTACGTACCCATGGTGAAGATCATTAGGAGGGCGTCTGAGAACAACTACACCTCTTGGCAACACGATTTTGCCGTGTGGCTTTCGTATACTCGCCTACGTTAGATTGCAACTTCAGGAAGAGAGATGGTTGTGGGGCGAAAAAGCGGTCTATTGGGTGCGAGTACGAAGAACAGCCTTTCTTCCAATCGTCAGCTGAACGCAGTCGCCAACTCCGAAGCATTCTCAAGCATGCAGCCGAATGCAACAATTAACACTACTGCCCGCGAACGATACATGATTTTTGGTTAGGTCTGGAAGAGTCGGTAGAGCCCAAAGTTCGAAGGTGAGATTCCGAGGAGGCAGAATGCAAGACAGCAGCCCTACGAGATCTACCAGAGTAAGCGCTGCCAGAGGTAAGCCTCTCTTTTTTGAGCCAGTTTTCCCTCCCTTACATCCCAGTGCCTACTCGGGGCATCTTTGACATCACTTTTCGCTTTGTTCTTAATTCCGAGTCTTATACCACCCTGATTGCCATGACGTCTGCTGCTCGTATCTCGGTGGTCATACTGTTTCGGGAGGCATGGTCAGCAGCACTCACGAGACAAGCAAGGACGGCCCATGTTGTCCAGCCAGGCATGCGATTCTTGAATGCTTACTGCGTCTGCAACACGTGCTATGCGAACTCTATTCGAACACCTCCACCAAATGAAAAAACGCCTGGGTGCAGGGCATAGATGCAAAGACACAGCCTTTTCCTTACTATGGCGCTCAACATCAAGGCAGGCCTCTTGAACGGTAGACTTGGCTCCGATCCCGTCGTCGCATATGGACATCACGATGGCATTTATAATGCTGTTATCATTGGGTGCTGACTGTCACTACTGCAGTGCCGAATTGAGTGGGCTGACGGCGTGCATTAGTGATTATTGGAAAAGATTGGTACGGTTCTACCATGGCTTCTCGGCTCTTTGCCTTAGATGCAGATCGAGGCATTTTTAGGTGCATATGAGAGTGTTCATTTGCTTTTCAGGGTACAGCTTCCCCAAGCTAGAGACCCTGGAGAGAAGCGAGCCAAGCAGTAATGTGCAGATCGTCCCGCGTGCACCCCCGGTGCTTTATCTTGCTCTACTACCTAAGGTCCCCCAAGGGTGGCCCCGAAACCGCAGTGGGAGTAGCGCACACTTTGGTACGTACTCAACCTTCGCTTGATTTGCTTGAAATTCGTTGGTTTGCTCGCGACTGCAAAGTGATGCTAAGTTTATCGCATACAGCTGGCGCACCAAGGAATTACGAAGAGTATCGCCTACCTGCATAACGCATTACCAATGAAAGGCAAATACACAACAGAGCTTTTCCTCAAAAGGAATATTGGCTTGAGTCGAGATGAAGAGACTCGCCAAAAGCGATGCGTTTGCTAGGGTATGCAACCCCACTCCTTACTAACAATCTCATCATGGCCCCGCCCAAGTCCACGTCGACCCGTCAGTTCGTTACCTCTGGGCCTGCAGCCAGCTTGGAAAACCTGCATTCACGACCACCGCGCAATATCCACTGCATTTCTTTCCTGCTTTTCGCCTCCGATTAACAGCGAGATCCTATGTCGCTACACATGACTTTCTGGCGCGCTTGGACACCACTTTTACACAACACGCTTTTAGCAAGAAGGCCTCGCCATCGGGAACTCCAAAAGGTTACTGCTCTATTCCTCGAAAGCAAAAGACCATGCAGCTTTTCCTACCATCATGAACCAAGGAAATTATAACCTACGTTCACACTGTCCACCAGCGCAGAAGGCTGACCACACACGCGGCCTGCATTCGATAAGCTGACCTTTGGAGACACTTCCGGTTGGCCTTTAAAACTCCCTCCTCCAGCAGAGGCGGTCAATCGGTCTAGTCATTCGATAGTCCTGCATATACGAGGCAGCCTTGCTGGAGTCTTGTGAGCCTCTTCTTTGCCCCCTCATGACTGTGCATTGCTCGCTGTCGTACGTACCATGTAGCTGTACATCTTCATTTCCCCATCTCCTTTATGTTTAATCAAGTCCTTCGCCCTTTTCTCTCTTCTTCCCTGCTCTGCTTTCAGTAGTAGTAACTCAGCGACTGGGGAGCTATACATCATTGCTGTACTGTTAATCCTAATCTAATCATCATGAACCACCATTCGCTCTCGACCATGGTCTCCCTCTTCTTTCTGCCCCTTCTTCTACTTTCTCCACTTGCTATTACTAGCCCACTCTCGCCCGAAGCTGCCAATGCCGGCGCCGTCTCCAATGCACCTTCAACCGCCGGAAAGCCCGCCAGCGAAGGCGTTACGACTTTCGATGGTGTCTCCCTTGCCAACATCGAAGCTGCTCCAGCTCCAGAAGCTGTCATGGCCTCTGCAGCCTCCATCTCGCAAACAGGCTGGACAGCAACTTGCGACTCGGCTCAAGCTGGAAACCCTTGCTCGGCTGCTATTGACAATAACACAAGCACCTTCTGGCATACCGAATACTCTCCAACCCTCGTAGGATTGCCGCACCAGATCGTCATCGATATGAAGCAAAGTTACACGGTGGGTAGCTTCACCTATCTGCCCCGCCAAGATGGTAACGACAATGGTCACGTTGGGGAACACATTCTTTCCCTAAGGTAGCCCCCCTTGCTTCTAAATAAGGGATAACGTCTGCTAATTTCGATACGTTAGTACCGACGGCACCACCTGGACGACCGTAGCCTTCGGCACCTGGATTGACCAGACCACCCTGTCAACCACCACCTTTACCCCGACGACCGCCCGTTACGTGAAACTCCAAACCCTTTCCGAGGCCGGCAATCGCGGTCCCTGGACTTCTGCCGCAGAAATAAATGTCTACACAGCCGCGCAAGCCCTACCACCGGCCCCTCAAGGGGTGGGAGCATGGGGACCGACAATCGAGTTCCCGCTCGTACCTGTGAGTGGGACGATCGAGTACACTACAGGGAACTTGCTGGTGTGGTCGAGCTACAACCCCAGTACATTTGGGGGCAGTAATCTGGTACAGACGATTACGGCCGTGTACAGTCCCTCGACAGGCCTAGTTACGTCTACACTGGTAACGAACACGAAGCATGACATGTTTTGCGAGGGTTTGAGCATGAATTTCAATGGTCAGGTGGTTGCTACAGGGGGAAATAGTGATAACACCACGAGTTACTATGATTCACCTAGTAATGCGTGGGATTCGGGTCCTGTGAGTACTTCCTTGCTCGTGCCTCGCTTCGCTGTCCTCCTACGCGATTTGTCGATCGGCTTGCTGGGCAAAAGCTTGATTTGTGGCTTTCAGCAGCTATCAAGTCTGGAAGAGCTCGGTGGTTCTCGATTCAGCGTGTGGATCATTTTTCATTTTCCAATTCCAGCACATCCCTGCTCCTCACCCCTCCCACGCATAATATTTCTGATGCTGCTACCCGCACACACGCTAACTCAAATTCCAGCAAATGAACATTCCTCGCGGCTACCAAGCCCAGGCCACTACCTCTCAAGGCAACATCTTCATTATTGGCGCGTCCTGGTCTGGCGGCGAAGGTGGCAAAAATGGCGAGTTGTATAGCCCGTCTGCTGGCACAATGACATTACTAAGCGGAGCGCCGGTTGCACCCATGCTCACTGCTGATGCGCAGGGTATGGCTTCTTTTCTGTCTTTGTGTACGAGACCACTGAGCTGATTTTTGATCTCCAGGTGTCTACCGAGCTGATAATCACGGCATGCTTTTTGGCTGGAAGAATGCTTACGTCTTCCAGGCTGGCCCCTCAGTAGCAATGAACTGGTACCTCACCACAGGGGCTGGCACTCAAACAGGAGCCGGCAGTCGTACCGGTGATACCGACGCCATGTGTGGTAACGCCGTCATGTACGACGCTGTCAATGGAAAGATTCTCGTGGTCGGCGGCAGTCCCGACTATCAAGACTCCAATGCCACCTCCAATGCTCACATCATCACTATTGGCACACCACCAGCTGTTCCCACTGTCACTGCGATTGGAAACATGGCTTATCAGCGCGCTTTCGCTAACGGTGTGATCCTGCCTGACGGCCAAGTCCTAATCATTGGCGGCCAAGTCTACGCAAACCCATTCTCCGATGCTACATCCCAACTTATCCCTGAACTTTTCAACCCAGCCACGCTGAAATTCACCCAGCTCGCATCAATGGCCATTCCACGAAACTACCACTCCATCGGGGTTCTGATGCCTGACGGGACTGTCGCCAGTGGCGGTGGTGGGCTTTGCGGGGATTGTGCCACGAATCACTACGACGTGCAGATCTTCACTCCACCAAACCTGTACACCTCCTCTGGGGCGCTGGCGGCGAGACCTGTCATCAGCAGCATCAGCGTCACGTCTATCAAAGTCGGAGGCACATTTACCGTGACAACGGCGGCTGCTGTCACCGGCTTCAGTCTGATTCGCTTGACGAGCACGACACACACGGTCAACACTGACCAGAGGAGGATTGCATTGACTCCTTCCGCTACATCGGGAACGACATATACACTTACTATTCCCACGGACCCGGGTGTTGCATTGCCAGGCGCGTGGTACGTGTGGGTACTCAATAGTGCGGGCGTACCTTCTGTTTCGAAGACGATCTTGATCACTTTGACTTGATAATGTCCATTTCATTGGGGAAGAAGAAAAAACTTGGGGGGGCTTAGCACGCAATGGATAATGACACATGAGCATGAAAATGAGTAATAGCATTATGATGAGATATCAGGGTTTGGTGATGGATTCTCCTTCCTTACACCAGCCGAGCTTTGAGACTGTAATCATAATCTGCTAATGAGCTAGCTACCTTCTATATCTTCAACAATCAATGAGAAAAAGTTTTTTTGGAAAATGTTCAATTCACCGTCTGTCCAGGTCTTTCTCTCACCTCCTCTTTCCAAATTGTAGTTTATCAGGCACAACAATAAATCCGCCCAGATACAATCCTCCACGTACCCTCATCCAAACCCCCTATCCCCTCTCCCTCTTCTCAGCACGACCCGTATCCACATCCCCGTACTCGCTTACTACTCAACTTTAATC
>JASZXT010000278.1:0-32109 GCA_035521555.1 Lecanoromycetidae sp. Uapishka_2
GCACCCCACCGCCCCCCTCCTCGCAACCTGCTCCTCCGACAAAACCGTCCGCATCTACTCCCTCACAACTTTCACCCTCCTCTCAACCATAAGCGGCGGCCACAAACGCAGCATACGCACCTGCGCCTGGAAACCTAACCTCAAAGGCGAAAACGTGCTCGCTACAGGCAGCTTTGATGCCAGTGTGGGAATATGGCGGAGATACGACAGCGATGATTTGAACCCTAAGCCTGTGATTTCGGCGCCGGTGGACTTTGATAAGAGAGATGAGGAGATAGATACGTATGGAGAGGAGGATGAAGACGATGAATGGCGCTTCGCTATTGTGCTAGATGGGCATGATTCGGAGGTCAAATCTGTGGCTTGGTCTAGTGGGGGGAATCTACTAGCTACGTGCTCGAGGGACAAGAGTGTGTGGATATGGGAAGAGGTGGGTGAGGATGATTATGAGACTATTGCGGTATTACAGGAGCATGGCGCTGATGTCAAGTGTGTTGCCTGGCATCCCGAGGAGGAATTGGTGGCGAGTGGCAGTTATGATGACCATGTCAGACTGTGGAGGGAGGATATAGACGATTGGGGGTGTTGCGGGATACTAAAGGGGCATGGGAGTACGGTTTGGTGCGTACAGTGGGAAGCAGTGGTGCCGAGGGTCTATGGGGAGATTGAGGAAAGTGACGCACTACGGCAGCAATGGACGAAGAGGAGGAACGCTAGTGGACCAAGGTTGCTGAGTTGTTCGGATGACTTGACAATACGGATATGGAGGAGGAGACCGAAGGAAAAGGTACAGCAGTCGAAACTGAGTATAATACGAAGTGGAAGCTCAGAAGAAGATTGGATCGAAGAGGCGAGATTACCAACAATTCACATTCGACCCATTTACGCAGTGGCTTGGAGTAAGAGTGGGAGGGTGGTCAGTACGGGCGGCGATGGGGTTATTGTTGTCTACGAAGAGAGATGGAAACAAGCTCCGACGAGTACTTCAGACAATACTGTCCAAAAGCAAGCGGATGGAACAAGCGGAGAATCTGCTGGAGAAGCAAATGGGGTTCTTGCAAGTAATGGGACTGAGTTTGAAGCCATGGAGAGTGCGACAGGCCCTGACGAGGCTGCTTCAAATGCCGCTGACAAAGGAAGTAAGGATACCAATAGTGATGATAATCTTGATGCTACGGAGTGGGTTGTCATTGCACAGATCGAGGGTGCTCATGGTGTCTTTGAGATCAATCATGTCGCGTGGACTCATAGGAGGGACAAGAAAGAGGGGAGCTCTGGAGAGGGAGAAGATCTCATCATCACTACAGGAGATGATGGAGCTGTCAAGGTCTGGACCCTCGATGTGTGAAAGATGTGCCTTTTGGCACCCAAAAAGGTCAAAACCTGCACTCAGCTCAGGTGGATACTCTCCAGGGCTGCCGCTCCCAGCGAGCACGCCGCTGCCGCTGTTATAGCGGACGAGTTGACTACGACAAGTGACCGGAGTGCGGTTTAAGCCAGCACAGCACAGCAATCTGTCCTGTTACTTTCCTTGAGAATTGAGATCAGCTCACAAAAATTCATATAGCCGCAGGAAGCTTTTTCGCACCTCCGTGGTCGAATGCAGGCTGATTTTATAGCTTCGAAGATGACTAGCATGACCGGATACGAGAAGAAGTAATCTGTTCAGATTGTGACTTTTTTGACTAGATTACTTCTACAAAATACCTGGCTTACGTGGCTACATAGTCTTCCTCTTCGCATTCTATGCGGGATTGAAAGGAAAGATAAAAATTGGACAGGGGGTATTGAAATGAGTTATGGCTGACAGACTCACACAATAAATCATTCAGGTGAAAAACGCTAAGAGAACACAAGGAACAGCCTGGCCGTGACAGCACACTCCGCTTTACGAGCCTGTCAACTTACACCAATAAAGTCCAACCAGTCTCCGAATGTCAATTGACCTATTCTTTCTGCGCTGTATTGGCATCCAAAGTAGAGACGCCGTTTTCCTGTTGTCCCTCCCAATACCTATTACCTTTGTCTCTGCCCCTAATCAATCCAACGATATCAAACGGATCGACCATCGTCTGCAGAAAATGTCTCTTATCCTCATACCCCGGCCCCACGATCTCCGTGACTCCATCTTCGGCCAAATAGATCTTATTACTGCGTGGCAAGTATCGTGCAGGGTGTCTCACATTGAGTAACACACTGTTTGCAATCATGAGCAAAGCCTCGAAAACCCAGAAAAACCACTCATATCGAACAATAGGCGAAATCGACATTGGATTAAACCCCGGCCCGATACGAATCCCAGAAATGGAAAAGTACTCCACAGCGCGATAGATCGTACGGACACCAATGAGCGCGCTACTGCAATACAATGTGTACAGCACAGCCTTCAAATTCTCCGGGAGCAGTTTCGCTTTGGAGCATCTCCGGTGAAAATACACAGCGAGAAGGACAAAACTTGCTATCACCCCGAGCTGGATTATCAAAGCTGCTTTGAGAAGATCACGGCCTATGTTCTGCTTGCTTTCGGGCAGATTCGCGTTCGAACTGTATGAGGCACCGTTGCCGTTCAGAGCCTCTACGATGCCGGAGATGGCGCCGAAGGTGGTGAGGACGCGGCCGGGGTGGATGGGAGAGTGGTAGGGGACGTAGTATAGGATACGCCCTAGGATGATGTAATTTGCGAGCTCGTAAAAGGGGCTGTGGAGGGTCAGTGTCCGGGTTTGACGAATTGATGATGGGTGCTTACGGTGCGGCATAGACGAGGCATATGCTTGAGATGAATATGTTGACGTTGCTGTAGTGGTATGCGCCTATTTCGCGCATGATGTAGCCAGAGGTGAATACCAGCCCGGCCCATGGAAGCAGTCCGGTGAACTTCCAGGACTTGTAATGGCTTGGCTAGTTGTGAGTTTACGTCTAAATAGATGGCTTATAGGAGAGATGAACTGACATGCACTGCCATGTGTGTACGGCGCACGAGACGGCGAAGAAGAGTGCCCAGGCGATTGGGGCACCTTTGTTTGGGGCATAGAACCAAATGCTGCCTGTAACTATACGTAATATCAGCGACGTTCGAGTGTGTGGTTCACTGGCCATACCATATTCACCACCCATGCTTGTGGATTGTATAGGTAAAGGTTTCCAAGTTCCTAGACTCCAAACAAAAAGGCTGATTACTTCTCGACTGCTTGAGCACAAGAAATCTGTTCTGGGAGCTGGATCTTATTGCAGATAACCTCAGATGTTTTCTTTTTGCTTTATATACAAATTGCCTAGAGAAATTTAAGGCCTGCTACCCAATTGTCTTGCTTTTCCTAAAACACGAAAATAGGAAATTGATCCATTTTCGTACACAATTCCAATAATATTGACCGTAAGCACTCAGCGTTCTCCGCAGTACAGCCACACAATGAGGGAATAAATAGAGTACCATTGAGCCATTATTTGATTCCTAGGGCGTGTGACCCCATGCTGCTAGTAACGAGGCTTAGCTGCGACGTGCAAATAAGCGAGACAATGCGAGCTAAATACTATAGTGCTTATGGTGAAGTTAGTGGTAAGCTGCAGCCTTGCGTTGCACCTTATTTTCGTAGCGCGCGTCGGGACACGTTGTTGGAGGCTTGCGCCAGGGAATGATGGGAATCTTTCGAAATCCCACTATAGTAGCACTGCTCTATTGTTCTCGCAAGCTCAAGATTTGGATAGGCTCTTACGAGACCTGTGTGATTGCAGGAAATATTGCTTAGATCTACTGTGGAAGATGGCCTAGTCCTTCAAGTATCAGATGGAGACAGCTTCTGTAGAGCGCTACACTGCCACCATTATAAGAACTCGTCAATGAAGAATCATCGGCAGCCTTCGACGTTCAGAAATTTTGATGTCCCTTGTCATAAACGTGCATCTGGGCTTCCATACCAGCCCGACTGCTTTTGTCGTCCAACTCTGTTGGCATGGCTTGTGGCATTCTAGGGTCATGGACTGTTCCCTGATGAAATGCGAGATCTTCTGCCCAGGTTCTTTGCTGAGCGTCCCCAATCTTCAGACTGACAGTCACGATGCCAGCAAAAACAAGGACAGTGCAAAGCCCAGTGATGATTTCTTTAGCAAGATATGTGCTTTCCTTAGCATATCTCTTCGTAGACAATTCAAAGGCAGCACCGTATGCGAGGTGGATGATTCTGCTAACGGTGTATGGCACGGCAATAAGACCATTCAGGAGGAGAGCGATCTGTCAATGAGTAAGTATATAGACGTCCACAATCATATATATTGTTCTTACCTTTTGCGGTTCACCATGCTTGCGCGATCTCAGTAGTACCCATATTGCGGCAAGAAGAACTTCAAAGGATGCTGCCATGAAGACCGCCGAGAACACAACATCCAACTTATCTAGTAGCAAGCCTTGTTCTGTGTACTCAAGATACCAAACGTTCTGGTGGCCACTGACTCCCTCCACCACCCTTCTGATATCCAACAAAAGAATCGCAATGTACAGCGCAAACATCGCAGCACAGAGAACATAATGCGCTCCAAGAATTGCATTCGTCCGGAAACGATTGGTGTCGTTCGAAGAGACAAGGCACACCTTTAGTAGCGAATAAATGGTGATGAGCAACCAGATGTCCGCAGGATAGGTAAAGTCATCGAGAATGACCGCAATGAGGAAATAAATGTTCACCACGTCTGCCTTGCTTTCTTCAATTATCACCTGGGCGAAGACGAAGCCGAAGACGCTGAACTTCATCGTCAGCAGACCACAGTCGTCAAGCTCGAGAAGAATGCCCATGCATTAAGAAGCCAATCCGAAAACGACGAGATAGAAACTGACACTAAAGCTAAGAGCATAGCCAATCCCAATCTTTTCCACCCGAGGATGGATCGAGTGCTCTCATTGCGCTTCCTGATACTGGTCGCCCAGACAGTAATACCACAAAGACAAACAAACCAAATGCCGCTGAAGACGATATCGGCGACAGCGATGGCATCTGTAAAGCCAGAGCCGTCAAGTTGACGGTATTCCAGCCAATCATTGGGTCCCGATGAGCCCCCGTTCGAGTCGTCTCCGTCGTTGACTACTCCGCCAATGACGGTACGCCCACCTCTCGGCGCCATTGTTCGATGATTTCAGGGAGCATGAGACATGTACAGAGGAGAAGAAGACATGAGGAATAGTGAAAGACATCCAAGACGTTTCACAGAGAACAAAGCCTGCCCAGTGCAGACCTCAGCCTTATGTCAATCGTTGTGGCCGTGGCGCTGTGACATGGCGAAATTTATTCAATACTGGGGGTCATCCTTACCCCTCCCGAACGATGTCGAAGGACGCTTTTCATGACCAGGTTAGCAATCATAGAATAAATCATTGACAGCTGCGGCGGGGCGTCGACAGCTGCACAAGTGACCAATGATACGACTGGATTAGCGAGAAGACACCAAATATTAGTTACGGAAGCACGCACCAATTTAACGTTGTTATTAGCTCTAAAAGATGTGCTGTGAGTGGACGGGAGTCTCCGACTTGAGGCGCCAAGACGTTACAGCCTACAGCCTCGGGGGACATTATTCCCAAAATCTGGCGGCATCTTCCACAGACCCTGGTATTCTTCTCTTAGTGTCACATGTCATAGCTTACAGCTGCATGGGGAAGTGCTGTGGCCGACTCAGCTCTTGCCAACGACGATAGGTGCAACAAATCCCGGATGCGCACCAAAAGACATGAAAAGGAAACTCTTACCGGGCCATGGAGGAGTAGCTTGACCTAGAAAATCCCTCAAGATTCGCGATCTCTGTAGGATTTTTGCTTTTTTCTCTTCAGACTCATCACGCGGAGAGCAGACTAGAGCGTGATTGCAAGATGTGTGTGTGCTAGGTGTGGACAACGTTGAGGCGACGGTGATCAAAGGGGTATCGAAATCTCCTTAAAATAGTCTTAATCGATTATTTTGTATGGAGTGATCCAGGATTTTGCATCACCACCGCTCTATGTAAAAGCACGGCCGTCTGAAGGCCCAAAGGCTCAAGGGTACAGAAACCAGCTCCCATCTAGAACCCAAACGAGCTACAGCAAGCCCAAAGTCTTTCCAGATCACTCACTTGTGACAGCGCAATGCCTACCGCAATATTTCGAAAAAGAGTATCCCAGTTCTCCGTAAAGTTTCTAGCCAAGCAAGCGCATGCGAAAAGAGCATGTGCCAATTGCGGAATATGCTCTTCCAACATACAACCCATACCTCGCGCGTGCTGAAACAGTGGATCAATCAAGAAACGCTTCCTGATGTTCAAGATCTCGCGACCGAGACGGTCTGTGCAGGTGTCCATTGTGATCTTGATGACTCCCTCATCCAAAGTGTACTTGATTTCAGACGGATCGCATATTGCATCTGCGTAGAGGGTCTCGAAGAAAACATCAGTATAGAAGGGCTTCGCTAGATCTAACATGACGGAATGATAACCGGCAACTTCGTAATCAATGTAGAGTATGTCTCTCCTGTTGTCTGACCCTGGAACATCAGGAATCATGATGTTTGCACCGTGGGCATCGCCAAGTCCAAACACAGTGGGACACCGAGTTGTAGCCGGAGGATGCAAAATATTCATAGCGTTTCGGGAAATCTCCCCAAGGCATGGATAAGACGCCCCGTTCACTTCGAAGGGCATATGTAGAAATGACGCCAAGGGTATCAGTTGTCCATGGATGTAAACCCCAGTGCCATAGAACTCACTGAATCTAGTATTTTTCACTAGACGGGCATGAAAGAATCGATGTATTGACTGTTCATAAGCGACGTCCTCCTTTCTATGGATTTGAATCGACTGCCTGTATGCATTAAGCATGACTTCGGCCTTATCCATCTCGGTGGTCAGTATAATCTCGAAATACTGCCAGTCTTGCCGGCCTTTATTTATATATGTCAATCGGTATTCGGATTCACTTCGGCCATCGAAGAAAGGATACAACAGGAGACCAGAAGATAGAACGAATGGGATTTGGACATGGGGATAAAATGTTGTGGCTTGTTCCGCTCCACGAATTTCTTGCTCCTGGAATTTCGACCGTTTGCAGAAAACTTTGATGGTCGATGTATCAGCCGAGCTGGCTGGCATGGTGATGCTACAGCTGGTGGAATTCGAGGAGAACATTGAAGCCACGTTTATTGAATCCGAGGGAGATTGCTTGGCATGGCAGGGCAACATATCAATGGGTGGAAGCTGTCTGATCCGAGGAAACCTCTGCCGAAGGTTCTTGCAATTGACATTGATCGTCGATCCATAGATGACAGCAGCGTTGGAAGGAGCGCAGCCGCAATGGACAGGCAGCACGATACTTGCATTCAATGCTGCTAACCGGCTTCCAAGCCATTGTCGATGGACAGGATCGAATTCATGGAATCTAGCAAGACTTTCAACGCTCGCGTGCCTGTTCGAAGCGGAGGAAAATTGTTGCAAAAGCCATTTTTGAACCAGCTGCCCACAGGTAGCCCCCCTAAGCATCCACACACCTGATAGCAGCAGATCGGCGGTGACTCCAAAGGCCGTAAGGCCGATGTCATTTCCATGCGCACAAGGTTCAGGATCTGCCTTGAAGACCCACTGATCATGAAGAATACATAGACCGTTGTCAAGCTGTGTCGCTTGATGGATAAGGTATCGCTTCATGGCCCGTGTCGTGCTACTTCTAAACACGCGTTGATCCTTGAAGGACAAGATATTGATAGCAGTCTTTGACCCTGAAAAATATTCCTGTGACAAAATCTGCACGGATTTCTTTGTGCCTGCACTCGTAAAGCCGGCGAAGCGGACGGCGTCGAATTTATCCCATATTTCACTTGACGGTTCTGGAACACGCAGATAAGGACACTCCTCATGAGTGATATCCAGCATTTCAGCTAGCGCCTGCCGACGATTGTTGACCAGATGAAAGACATCGACTTTTCTTGCAAGCAAAAACGCGCCTTCCCAATCTGAGGAAATCTGACCCTCACTTTCCGGCTCGCGATGAATTCGGCTTCCCCCAACCAAAGCTGCGATGATGGGGGGTTCATTGCGAGAGTCTTCGCTTCGAAAGAACTCTTGTCCACGTCCTAGGTACAAAGAATCCATTAGAGATGACTTGTGACTTCCCAGATTTGCAGGATTCTAAGTCCACGAAACGTGAGATCCGAAGGTTCATTCTAATATATGTGGACGGAATGCATGTACACCGTTACACCGCAAGTAAGCTGACTCGATACTTGATCACAAGTCCACTTGTGTAATGTCGATGAGTTGGTTCCAAAGTCAGAATCACCTCATTCAAGACTCATCGAACCTTATGCTCTTATTTTCCACTGTTTACGATTAGTGGTAGGACAGGAAGATCTAATGCCTCCATTCTGTTCAATCTTTATTATCCATGCCATTCGTAAGCTAGTAATGCACCGATCCCTTCAAGCCACACACATTCTCAGCTCAGTGATAAGTCGCTTTGACAGTATTGATCGCTTGTAGGACCATATCCCGATCCTCTTGAAACGTCAGCTTTTCCACAGCGTCTGCGTAACTGTAGAAGCCCATGATGAACCTCTCCTCCCCTAAATGACCTTTATCTGGCACCCCATCCTTTTCAATAGCCGCAACAAACCACCAAACTAACTTAACATGGCCCTTCGTTTCCAAATGACGGATCTGTAGAGAGAATGGTTCGGTGACGTTCTCATGCGTCCTCACCACATCACCAAAAGGTTCCGTCTCGACAGCAGGCGGCACGCGACTTGCCATGGTAATGGGTAGTAAGCGACAGGATAATCCTGTCTCCTCTTTGACTTCGCGTAATGCGGCTTGGCCACGGGTCTCGCCTACGTTGCGGCGGCCTTTGGGTAGGAGGAATTCATCTTTTTCGTGGAGATGGAGGAGGCAAATTTGAGATGTGGAGAGATTGAAGAGGATGCAGCCAGCACTTTCAACAAATTGAGTGGCGTCGTGGAGAGTCGTGGGGAAGGGAGATGGTGCCATAGCTGACGTCAGAGACGATCAAGAGTTTGTTGTTAGGATTGATTGATTGATTGATTGATTGATTCATACTGCCCAGCGGGAGACTGGAGGTCATTAAAATTTTGCCATGAGCCCCGGTGCCACCGCTTAGGTCACTCATAATGAGGGCCCAATTTTAAGTTAATTTTATGCTTTTTTTGGATTTCTTCATACTGGTTCATTCATGGTCGATATTACCACCTTACAGCAGTTCGTAGCTTCGCCGACTGGATCTGTTGTGTCCAATTCAATAATGTCCCGTACATGTCATCGATGTAAGACCAAAGTAATCAATCCCATGATTTGATCCATCCTATACATAGGAAATCCTGTTCGTAGCGTTGCTGGTCTTCGAAGTGAAGCTGCGAGGAATACGAGAAGGACAATGAAATGTCTATTTGAACAGCTTCGTTCGTATCATTAAGCTCGTAGTATGCGCAAAAGCTGAGCCTCTTTACCTCTATTCCAATGGGTCATGAGCATGAAACCTTCGCACGCTTAAGCACTACATAGATCTGGTGCTCGATACAAGAGTCATGAAAATCGAAAGAGGCGGATGAATTCAAAAGCGCACCACAATCAAAGTGCATTTGTAATGCGCGTCAGCACAAGCGCCGTGCAACCTTCCTTGTAATTTTGAAACATCTTTATCATCCGACTCTACCTGACTTGTTCCTAAACATCTTGCTCACTCAGTCACCCAACCATCTAAATTACCACAGCAACATCTCAGCATTTAGTCCCAGGACCGAACCGTCTCGATACCTCAGCAAGCACACTCCCAAGTCTTCCACTCTAGAGTCAGCTCCGAACAATTCCAACACCCGCCATGGCATCAGCGGCGCACCACTACAAGTTCGACATCACAATGACCTGCTCCGGCTGCTCCGGTGCCGTTGATCGCGTACTCAAGAAGACAGATGGTTAGTCCCTTTCCGTGTCTCTCGACTCTCTTATTTGCATCTACCTTGCTGACCTTCTGCTCCCATAGGCCTCTCCTCCTACAAAGTCGACCTCGATTCCCAGTCCGCAGACATTTACACTGAATCGGTTCCGTTCGAGACCGTTCTCGAGAAAATCAAAAAGACGGGCAAGACAGTCAAGGGCGCAGAGGCTGATGGGGAGACCATGACTGTCTAGAGTGGAGCATTTTGGGCAAGAGGCGTTCAATCCTGGGGGCTTACGGCGAATACGAATCAATGAACAGACTGAAAAATGCCTGGAGGATATCATCTCAATGGCGAATAGAATGTTTCCATGTCTGAACGATCTCTACGATTACTCATACTGCGTCTTTGTACCTGTCCCATGCTTTTGCCGTACATTGCGCGTGTCCTTTCTGTCCGGCCAAGAGCTCTATTCTCTGTGCGGTTGAGTGCACCTGTTGGCCTTTACGTGCTGATCTTGACATCATTTATAGTGCAAAATAACTCTGGGTGTCACCGCCTACGTATACCAGTTCTTATATATATATTGCTCGATATGGACTAGCTTCAGGGTCTGCGAATTGACCTCGGCGTCCATCTCCCCGCTCTATTCTCCATTTTCCGTCCAACTTTCGTTATGAGCAACTGAGCGAACAGCATTCGCCGTCATGGGCAAAAAGCCAAGATCGCCAGCCTATATCCTGGGTGTGGGCCTCACCAAGTTTATCAAGCCACGCGGCAAAGGTAAGCTCACTCGTTCCTAAAGTTGCATGTCAAGCTAACGGCCAGCTCAGTTGATTATACCGAGCTCGGCTTCGAAGCTGGTATCAAAGCCCTCCTCGATGCCAAGATCAACTATGACGACGTCGAGACTGGTATCGCATGCTACTGTTATGGCGACAGTACCTGTGGACAGCGCGTCTTCTACCAATTTGGGATGACCCAGATTCCAATCTACAATGTCAATAACAACTGCTCGACCGGCTCGACAGGTCTACACATGGCGAGAAACATGGTCAGTCACGAAGTCGCAGACTGCGTGATGGTGGTTGGATTTGAGAAGATGTTCCCCGGCAGTCTTCAGGACTTCTTCACAGACAGGACAAAGCCAACAGAGAGATCAGGGGACATGATGAAGGCTACAAGAGGGGTAACGAATGCCCCAGGTGCAGCGCAGATGTTTGGAAATGCTGGTAGAGAATATATGGAGAAGTACGGCGCTACACCGACGGACTTTGCAGAGATAGCGAGAGTCAATCATCTCCATTCGGCGCAAAACCCTTACTCACAGTTCCGCGATGTATACACCCTTGAGCAGGTCCTCTCATCCCCTATGATTCACGCGCCCCTCACTAAACTACAATGCTGCCCCACATCCGATGGCGGTGCCTCTGCCATTGTCGTCTCAGAAGCCTTCCTAGCGGCGCGGCCACACCTTCGTTCGCAAGCCATACAAATTGCCGGGCAGCACCTTGCTACAGATAACCCATCGCTGTTCGATCGCTCAGCAATCAATCTGATGGGATTTGAAATGACACAGCGTGCTGCGCAAACTGCCCTGGCCGAAGCCAAGGTGGACGCGAAGGATGTTAAGATATGTGAATTGCATGACTGCTTCTCAGCGAATGAAATGATCACACTCGACGCACTGGGCCTCTGCGATCCAGGAAAAGCACACGAGCTGGTCAGAGCGGGCGATATTACATATGGAGGTCGCTGCGTCGTCAACCCTTCTGGTGGACTCATCTCGAAGGGTCATCCACTGGGGGCTAGTGGAATAGCACAATGTGCAGAATTAGTATGGCAGCTGCGCGGCTGGGCAAACAATAGACTCGTCGAAGGGGCCAAAGTCGCTCTACAGCATAATCTTGGGTTGGGCGGTGCGGCTGTTGTGACGGTGTATAAGCGGGTAGATGGAGACATGAACAAAGCTGTCACGGATCAAGAGGTAAAGGGGCAAACGTGGGTTGGGTATAATCCGGCTGTTGAAGCCAAGGGTTTCACAAAGGAACAAGTTGATAAGGTGAGGAGTAAGAATGCGAGAAATGACTGGGCATTGGGGGATACGGAAAAGAAAGTTGAGGCGAGGTTTTGAATCATCAACCTTTCTCAATCGGGTCAATTGGACGGAACGCTATCACGAAAAGAAATACATGCTTACGTTGAAGAACTTTTTGGCTTTATATACCGGCTATATACAATGAAAAGTTATGCGCGACGCAAATAAGCCCTTTCCGCGCCTTGCCTCATCGACTTTCACAATTCAGGCGACTCAGAAAACAACCGCGCCGCCATGCCAGGAGGATACCGCTCGCCATGAATCTCCGCCCCCTCAACCGCCTTCCTGACCGCCGCATTCTCCTCCTCTGTAAGCTTTACATGCAACGCACCCACATTCTCATCTAGATACTTGATCTTCTTCGTCCCAGGAATCGGAATGATATCCTCCCCCTGCGCCATCAGCCACGCCAGCGTCAACTGCCCAGCCGTGCAACCCTTTTTCTTCGCCAGCGCGCCAATCTCATCCGCCAACTTGAGGTTCTTGGGGAAATTCTCCTCGGAGAATCGGGGTGCGTATTTCCGGAAATCACCCTCCTCGAAGTCGGCGGGGGATGTGTATAGCCCCGTCAGCATGCCACGGCCAAGGGGGGAGTAGGCGACTGTGGCGACGCCGAGTTCGCGGCATGTTTTGAGGAGTTGGATGGTGGGGGATTCGATGTCGAGGGCGTAAGGGGAGTATTCGATTTGTACGGCTGAGATGGGGTGGATTTTGTGTGCGCGGCGGAGGGAGGTGGAGGAAACTTCGGAGAGGCCGAGGTGTTTTATCTTGCCTTCTTTCTTCAATTGAGCCATGGCCTCGACGGTCTTTTCTACGGGTGTTACTCCGTCGAGCCGGTGGCAGTAGTAGAGGTCGATGGTTGGGATGCCGAGTCTCTTCAAGCTCTTCTCGCATGCTTCTTTGACGTATTCGGGATCACTCTTGACGGTCATCTGTCCATCCTTCATGGTATTGGCGAATTTGGTGGCCAGGAAGATCTCGTCACGTTTGCCTGTTCGCTTGAACCATTTACCAATCAAGTCCTCGTTGTCCTGATAAATATCGGCGCTATCCCAAAAGTGTTCACCAAGCTCATAGGCTCGATCGAGGACCTTGAAGCGCTCTTCGTCGGGTTCGGGCTTCCCATAGAACGCTGATAGACCCATTGCTCCGAAGCCTAGGGCAGTGACTGCTGGTCCATCCTTGCCGAGCTTGCGGGTGGGTAGTTGTGGTGGTGCCATTGTGAGACGGAATCCTGGATTAGCTGTATTGAGTTTGTATGTTTGTTTTCTGAAAATTCTGTGTAGGCGAAAGTAGAGAGAAAAAGATGCTTGAATTGAATGAAACACTGTTGACTTAAATAAACTTTGTGCAAGAGCAATGACGTCGAGTGGAATCTATCACCGAGGGTAAGTGCGGTATATCCGGCGGCAGACTCAACCACAAAAGTCGGACTTTGAGTGAGCTTGGATTTGGGATCTTAGGAATGTTAGCAATTGGCTGCTGTGGAAGTCACAGTCATCGGACGTTGATTATCAACCAATAAAGAAATTCTGCAGCCTTTCGAAGCCGCGCTAACGCACGATGGCCCTTTAGTGGCCTGGCTCTATTATCAGCACATCGGAACCACGCCTCGATTCTGCACACATCTTTCATAGCTTGAAGTCAGGTCCCATGAACGTCATGCTTTTTGTACTAGGTCTCTGCCGTTCCTGACAGTAAAAGAGCCCTGCGGGTCGAGAAATAAGGCTCTTCTAAGAATGATTGCTATGTCAAGCCTTGCTCTGTCGTCTGATTCCTAGCAGGTCGATCAGAGATTTTAACAGGAAGGCAACCTCGTGCTATCACAGCCCTGCCTTGAATTTCAACATCAACAATGCTTTTGTTTTCTAGCCTCCTGTCACTATGAAGCCGGCGTTCGTGAAAGAGAGCCGGCCATCTCTGGTTGAGATAATTTGTGATGAACTCACTGGTTTTTCTTGTTGCTTTCAGCACGGATCTGCCCAATACCGTTGGCCTATTAGAATTTAATGCAAATAAAGGCTGGGCTCAAGATAGGATTAGCGATACACCGATGCAACTCTCTTCCCAAAGAAGGCCCTCGCCTTGAGGAACAAGTAGCTGTTTGTGGTTTTCGAATGGCCTACAAATCGAGGACATTTCGACAGACAAGCAGAGTGATTTCAAGTGCAAGGGAGTAGATTCTGTGTAGATGTGTCGCTGCGCTTGAGCTAAATTGATAGAAGAATGACGGTTGCTTACCATAATTCTGAGCAACTTTGCTCACGTCACAAAATGTACTCTGCCTGACTGGGGAGAAAATGCGACGGGACATGCGAGTCCAGAAAGGGCAATCTTGGTAGAGACATGAACATCTAGCGCCCGGCAATGAAGACAAAGCCCATTATTACCATGGATGCTTTGTCGCGTGCCAGCGAGCAAGAGCCGCAATTGCCATCAAGGGGCCAAAGCAACAGAGCTATTGTAAGTTCGAGGCTTCAGGGCTCTCGTAGAACTACCCAATTGTTTGTTCGATATTGACCATAATGGCAATCATTGAAATAGCTTCCATTGACCTTTTCATGTCATGTACTTTCAGAAGCAGATTCAAGATCTAGAACTCAGGTGGAGGTGACTAGTGATGCACGAAATTAGTCTAGCTCTGTCTGGATTGTCGCCGATGAACGGAGGTCTTGGCATTCTCCGCAATTGTATTAGCGCCAACAAGATTTCTAAGCAAACTGCCAAACCCCCACCTTTCTTTCCCGCCCGCCAACCCGATCTCGATCTTTCCCACTACAATGCCATAATCAAATCCTACCACCCGAGCCACCTCTCCTCCGCTTCTCGACTCCATACACCCCATCGTCGACCTGCTCTCGGCGACACCAACACGAACATGGCCACTTATCCCGGCCGCAAAGGCATTAACGTGTCTCAATACGTCGCCGGACTCAACGCCATTGCTTCTCCCAATGACGTGGTAGGGAAAACCGACAATGACTTGAACCTTGACGACGATCTCGCACGCTTCACCAATACCGACTTTCTGGACTATGATGCTCAGGACTTTTTCGATGCGTCGCAACTGCCTGAGTATGACGCCGGGCAAGAGGAGCGCGCAAGAAGGGAGAATGCTGCGGCCAATAGTAAATTTGATGCAAAGGAGATGAATTTTGGCAATGGTATGGGTATCCGACTGCTGTTATATGATGTTTCAAGATACGTCATTATCACGCATTGAGGCCTGCTATGGTGCAATTGGATCAAACAGGCTAGATTGCTGACATTCATGAATCACAAGACCCTTTCCATTTCACGGGAATCTCTTCGTACATGCCAACGGACCAGGCTCCAACCATATCAACAGCTCTTCCAACCAGCTACGTACCCAACGGCAGCATATCTGCTACCTCCTACACATCCCCAACCTTCCCGTCCACCACCTCCCCCATCACCTACAACGCCCTCCCTCGAGCTGGACAAAAGCACCAGCTCTCCGCTTCTCCGGACCCTTCCTTCTCTGCTCTCGCTGGCGCCACCACGCAAGAAGTCGAGACTCCTGCCTCTCGCCACGCCGCCGAGGAGGATAAACGCAGGCGCAACACAGCCGCATCTGCACGTTTCCGCGTGAAGAAGAAGCAGCGTGAACAGGCTCTCGAGCAGACTGCGAAGGAGCTCGAAAATGAAGTTGGGGGCCTCAAACAGCGTATTGGGCAGTTGGAGGCTGAAAATGATTTCTTGAGGGGACTGGTGGTGGCGAAGGATGGAGGGGATAAGTCGGAGCTTCGAGTCAGATGGGACAGGTTTGGAAAGGGGGAGGGCGATAGGAAAGGTTCTGAAAGCAAAAAGGGTGTGGGTACTGAGGAGGATGAGGCTTAGTTTTTGTGGGGACCTCTTATCTTAGCAATGTGTTTTATATATATTATGGCTGGTAGACTTGCTGGGTTTTCCTCTTCTCTTTGAATCTTCCTTCTGTAGAAGGCAAGCTATAACGTGTTATGAAAGCTCGGGAAATATCCATGGTCGATTCGAACTTGGTTCGTGCAATAGTCTGGTTGAGATTATCGTTGCTTCGACTGTGACTGTTGATGCCTTCCATGGTATATTGTAAGACTTGGGAGAATTTGAAATACTCGGACTTCACTCTTTCATGATCATGATAAACAATACACCACATGTAAATCCATATGGAAGGCGTGCTTCAGATATTATCTCATCGTATGTGAACGGCAATATATTCCTGCTAATTTGAAACGCTTCGATCATTGGACTTTACGTATGCAGGTGTACAATGATTTTGAAATTCTCATGGTAATCAACACTTTTGTCTGTTCTACATACATATATACAGAAAACCGGTCAGGCGATATATGCAACGAAAAAGCCTCCAGAGGGGGTATCCAAGAGTAAAGCCATGAAATCCCAATAACCAGCCCCAGTATGCAAATCCAGAAAGTTCCAGCCGACTCATTGGGTGCACAATCCCGTCCATCAGTCAAAACGGTTCGTTGAACTCTCCAACTGAATTCTCAACATCTACTACCGTTCACTCATTGCGTTGTCCATTGTTTCCAACATCGTAAGCTACTCTGAATAACTCCCTGGAAGTATGCATCACCAACGCTCCGGACTCAGCCCAACCGGATCCGGGTATTCATCGATATCAGTCCCCTTATCCGAAGGCGGCGGCGTTGGTAAAATGGCCAGACTGCTCGTTGGCTCCTCATCACTCAATGGCACATAAGGCACATTCGCACCATTGAGGATCTGACTCGCGGCTTTTGCGTTGAACGATCGTATGAATGCTTCGTCGAGGGGTCGGAATTTCGCTTCGGCGTATCTACGGTATTCGGTGATGATGGCTGCATCGGTCCAGCCGTGGAGTTTGCGGTAGCATGCTACCATGCAGCCTGTGCGGTGCTGTTGGTTTGTGTTAGGAGGGGTTTTGATCTGGGGTAGGAGAGGAAGATGTGGGGAGCTTACTTTGCCTTTGTTACAGTGGATAAGTAAAGGGTAGTGCGAAGGGGAGCACATAATTGTGAGGATTTTGATGATGGTTTGGATAGGGATGACGCTTTCGGGTTTTTTGTGTGCGGGGACTTCGATTCGTAGATGGCGTATACCTTGGTCGTTTATGAAGTCTGTGAATTCGGTGCTCTCGTTTTTCGTACCGACGAAAGTGCTACCCTTGATTAGGATTGGAACTTGATGCTCTGTTTCGAGGACTTCAACTCACAGTATTGTCTTCAAACCCAAGGTCTTCAAATGCTCGAGGTTTGCTGCATATGGGAAACTGCTTCGATAGATGCCGGGTGCTACCTCGCCAAAATTCTTCACCACACCTGAACTTGGGGATGGTGGACCGCTGTCGTCGACGGTACTAGTACCGCTTCTGGTCTCAAGCTGGGAAGGTGAAGGGTTGGATGCGATTAAATGTCTGTGTGTCGAAATTATTTTTGCCTGGGTTTCGGGATTCATTTTGCTTTTGGTGGCGTGGGTTTCCGGTGTAATGTGTATGAGTCACAGAATCACGATGTCTGATCTGATGAGCTGTATATAGAGAAAAAATACCCAAGTTGAGAATGTAAAGGGGTGTTCCCTCAAGGTTCCTGGATTACAGGCTTTTCACGGGCATTTCGAAGAGCGATGCATGGAGTTTAGCTGTTGTAAATCCATTTTGAGAAATGGTATGTTGGTGTTGTTGCTTCAATGCACACCAAGATGCGTTGTCTGTACGAGTGTGAAAGTGCGTTGTGTCGAGGAAGGTGGTCGGGCGTGAGTTGAGGTAAATACAAAGAGTGGGAGTGAGCTCGGTGGGATATTACAATTCCAGAATAATACAATTCCACGATCACGGGCCCGCGGTTCAGTCCGGCAGCTCAATTCAGCTTAGCGTAAGGATGTCTCGGTTGTAGCACTAGCCCGGCTTGGCTAGCCCTCGGGCGCCTCCAGACCTCACCTAGCACGCTCGCTACGGTCTCACACGGTGCGCCAATTCTTGTCAGAATGGAGGCGTAAGATCTGAGACTACTTATCCAATGAAGAAAACGCCTGCTCGAGTCTGCTACGCATCATCAAGAGCCGCAGCCGACCGAGAGTAGCGTCTGCCCCCAACGCTCAGTTTCCTTGCTCATTATCTCGCTTCCGATGAAAGGATTTAAACTTCAGTGCGTCACTTCGAAGAAGCTTCCGTCGAACGTTCTAGTTGCTTGCGTAGAACTGGGTAGCGAGCAGATATGTGGAACTCATCGAGGTCAACGAACGCTTGATTGCTGGCTGTCACGCCGTGGTGCCAGCATAGCGTGAGCCAAATGGAATGCTCGGCGAAGACATGTGCATTCAGTGCTGAAACTTTCGGGAGCCTCTATGATGATCTATGCGTACGAGATCGAGATACGTCCCTTTTGAACATCGATTTGACCATCGAATGAGCAATATTGAGTGTAGCTCCCCGCATATTCAAGGCGCCTGCTGTTCTGGCACTTCACCTAGCCCAAACATTCTTATTGAGTTGGCCCAAGCGGCCTCGCATACTTCCGTCGTAGTGATGCCCTTGACTTTGGCAATAACGTGAGCTACTTGGACAATAGTGGCAGGCTCGTTTCGTCCTTTCACCATGGAATCCTTATTCCACTTCTCCTTTTTCATTGACCTGGGCACTGGTGGCGCGTCGCTTTTGAACTGGGCTGAAGCATGAGACGCCCTCATCTCACACTGCATGCAACTCGTCAGTATTCTGAGATGCGTAAACAACTCGTTGCTAAATATGTAAGATGAAACGTACTTGTAGCAACTAAAGGCATGATGGAGAAGAGAGTGTCACATACCCATGGACCATCTGTCTCAATCTGTAATCTCCCCAGAGGTACTGCTTTAACCACCTCAAGGTTTTCCTCTGTTTTCAGACTGCATCCATTGATACCAATATCCAAATCTAATGCTAGTAATCTCTTCAATTCTTCCAGAGTGCCCGTAAAGCTATGGACCAACCCTCTATTTGGTAAGTAGGGTAATCTCGATTTTAGCAGCCTCTCAAAATCGTCGTGAGCAGCTCTGGAATGTAAAAATAATGGCAATTGAACTTTTATAGCTAAATCAAGTTGTGCCTCGAAATATTTGAGCTGCTGAGGCTTTCCAGTGAGCATTAGTCTATCATAGTCAAGCCCAATTTCTCCAAATGCTGTGACCAATCCTTGCTCTTTTCCATGGATAGCCAGGTTTTCGAGCTCTTGCAGCAATTGCGAAGGGCCGTCTTTATGACTGTCGAAACTCTTCGCTGAACAAGGATGCACTCCTACAGTAGCATAGCATTTTCCGCGATATTTCTCAGCCAGAGCGATGGCCTTTTTCGATTCTTTCAGATCCGAGCCCGTGATCATGAATTTGATACAGCCAACGTCCATTGCTCGCCGCAGTACATGTTCTATGTCGTCTTCATGATGCTGCTTGCCGTAGTAATGACCTCGATAAGTATCATCGGTTAGATTGATACCTACCTGGATTTGATGTCAAAAGGAGAGCTCGAAATCCACCAAAAAAGAACCTTACATCAACGAATCTATTGTGTGACATCTTCGACAAGATTTGTGAGTGAACGGGAAATGACCTGATCCGACGTGAAGATTCGAGCCCCCTAACAGACTCTCCTCTGTTTAGTAGACGAGTTGTTCCACGGAACATGAACAGTAATGATACGCTTGATCTTGGAAAGCCAAATTTCTAGACCTTTCAAGAAAACTTTCGCCGCCTTTTCTTGTATTAGGAGATGGTGTTTCTCACGTACACTATTTCGGCTCCCTTACAGCTACTAAGATTGAAAGCATTCATACAGTCTACATCGAATGTCAAAGAGACCGAGAAATGAAAGGACTGGGGCTGGTGGATATGGTCATGGTAATGCTGCGCGCGTTCTAGAAATTTTCAGCCTGTGGATGTCGGTTGAACTCCGGCTAAACTAATCATATAACGCTAACGCAAGGAAATGTACGAACATTTTATAATTTCTCCCTTGGACATTGTGCAACAGACCATTTTATATGTCTCTAATACGCGATAGATACTTTGGTTGACAAGTATGACTGTAGTAATTTTCGCATTTCGGAATCTTGCCGTAGCGTGTACTCTTCTCACGTCCGTGGATTTTACATCCAATCGATTGAACATTCAGCTTGCAATGAGTAACGCAATTCATACATATGATCGTCGTTGAATTCTGGCGATCACTCTATTGCGTGGGAAGTATGAATCTGATTGTAGTCTACTACTTCCGAAAATTCGGCTACCGCATTGCACACCAAATTGATGACTGGTAATCGAAGTAAACCTGATTTGCCGTAGATTTAAGACTACGCTCCTGAAGAAGTCGCTCCTAGTAAGTCTAAGCCCAGGAATCCCAAGCATGGTCAGTAAGCTCGGTCAGGAGTGTTTGCCCAATTAACAGACAATGGTCAGCATAATATTCGAATATTGCCTATTTCATTTTTTTCGGCCATGAGTCAAGCTCAAGAAGTCCAGATTTAGCGTCTTCCCCTTGAGCTGCGTCAAGTGTGAGATATTATTACTACGGGAGATAATAGAACTGTCAAGGTTTAGACTCTCGTAGACAGCATAGATCATTGGCTTTCCCACCTTCTTCTTCTTCTTCTTCTTCCATCATCAAGCTCGTGCTGTGCTTTGATATTTGTGTTCAAGCTTTGATAGAATAGGAATCAAGTGCACTCGCATACCTGCTTCTCTAGCATACCTCACGATTTGTTACTTCGAGACAGGGTTTAAATGTCATTACATACCCGCTCCTCGCTACATCTCGTGGGATTATTAGTTTTATAATTGTTATATAAGATAGGGATTATCTATATTTGTATACCCGCTCTCCTACTTATAGACTCGCCTCACGAACCTTTTATCTACTTTAAGAACTCCCGTTTTACTACATCGTCTGTGATTATTATCGACGCCTCCGTCCAGGTAGAGGGGGTTAATCTCCGCTACTAGACTACTGGTAACGATAAGTAGACTATACTTCCCTTAATCGACGGTAGTAAGTTTAATTTCATAAACGTTAGGCTGAAGTATAGTATTACTCTTACTTAAAAATTCTTTAACGGGGCTGGAATTTGCACATTGATAATCGAGCCAAGTTAATATGAGGACCTAAAGCTTTATAATATGGATGATATGAGGCAGACTTCATTCTCGAACCCAACTCTAGTTTAACCTGGCGTAAAAATTCTTGAGAAAAGTCAATTTGATGGGCAAGGTACCCAGGTATTGACCATCACCCAGCTCATATGATACCCAACACATGATAACCTCGAGGCATACTGAGTTTGACGGAAGAACCCTTGTTGGGATAATGGCTGTGATGTTGAGGGGGCGTTTGGTACGACGGTGGATAGAAATGGGAAATGACCAAAAGTGGCAAGTGTCATGGTGCTGAGAGATGGGGAGTTGTGATTGGGGAAGGAGAGAGGAGGAAGGTCCGATTGGAGCGGTGATGTTTGCTGGTGTGATTATGATTATGCGCATCTTTGTTCAATGCTTGTATTCGTAATGTATGTGACAAGTTGTTTAGTCGAGCCATTTCAAAGAACATCAAGATCGCATATCTTCTAGACGCTGCTTTTGTAGAATACTTCGTAGGTACTGTAGTAGTCCTACAAAATTCAGTCGCCCTTTTAATTGAATACTCGTATCTAGGAAGTACTAACATCCAATATGTTAGAAACTCCTCTGATATTCTACCATTAATATGCTCTTCTCGTCTTCGTAGACGTTCACACTACGCTGACTGAATCATAGATAGCAGAAGCCCATGAGATATTCGACAGATGTGTATATACTGATGTTGTGATGACGAACATATCTTGTTTGTAAAGACCCTCTGGATGTTACAATCAACGCTTACAACGCAAAGGGCAAGGAATAGATGGGTATATAGACATGAAGGGTGCTGCATGAATGCTTGCGTATTTGCATATCAGTAGAGTCAGACATCATGAAGTGCAGTAGATTAAAGTTGTGATTTGCCCAAGGATCTAGAGCCATATATTCTCAACCGAATGCTATCAGCTTTTTAAGATTGGAGTATATGAACAGGAAGCTGCGATCTTTGCATCTGCTGTAAGCGCTGTTGAGCGGCTTAATTTCAACGACTTAGAGCGATCTTGGGAAATTGGCGTCATGCTGCAAATCCTATCGCTGTTGTTGTCCTACTTTGGGACGAAAATTCAATCAGCTGAAGGGAAAGATCGATTGTACTTGTTGCGAGGACTTTCCTTTTTTTGAGAGAAAGGAGACAGTAACTGGGATTGAATACCACACAAGATGAGCGTGCCTGCCATCTGAGTTTGCATCGAGTCTGCTCCTTCCCAACCGTATATAGGTTTTCGGCGTCAATGAGGAAATATATCAGCAGGGCATCATACAACTTACGCATAATCACACGCCGGTACAGGCCTTGGCTGTGGCGCCTGCCTTCATAAGGTTGTTGCTACCTGCTTGAAAAGTTAGAATTTATTTTGTTTGTTTTGTGGCTTTTGATCTCCGTGTCCCTTTGTCTCTTCCATACACAATCTTCCTGCCCGAGTGTACACTCTCCTGTATAGAAGGCTATTCCAAGCCATGTATGGCGGACAAGGCTTTCTATATCACATATGTCTATGCAATGCAATGCGTTCCCAAAACTTACACCGTCCAATGTCTTCCTCGAGCAGGCTTACCTGAGGGGTCAATTCTCTGACTCATATACATGCCCCAGACATTATCCCCATATACACGAAGCCATAAGCAGCACTCCAGACAAGGCTGTACCTTGGTGAGTCTTGACAATCGTCAGTCTTCTGCCGTTACAATCACTGATGACCTCGTCGGCCTTGCAGTACCGTACTTGTCCTCCCATATCCTACAAATCGATGCATACCTCTTCCAAGCGGACATACAGTTACTCAACGCATCCTACCAGACACATATATTCGCAACAGAGGGTGAGTACCGTCAAACCCAAAAAAAAGTTAGCATGGTCACCGCTGACGATCATGACTTAGAACTTCCTTTGAGTCGAATGTTGACACCACGGGATCAGAACCGCTTGCCTCAAGAGCACACCATCGATTTCTGTCCTCCCATAGCTGCTATCCCCGTTTGAAGCACAAGAAAGGAAAAGAACATGGCAGCACATCGTCATGCCTTCATCGATCGTACAAGGATAGCAATCAGCAGTCAGATCTTGCCATGTCTCGTCGACGGGACTCAGAATTCTACGACGCTTCCACGACTCCGGCAACGTCAGCGCAGGGAGGTCCCATAAGCTTTTGTTACCAAGGTGAGGTCAGCATGCCGTCTCTTATCATCATCGTCTTAGCAAATTAGAGTCTCGCTGACGAGTCCTCTATCCAGATCCATTAGAGAAGACCATGGATCTGACAGCCAAGATGTCAAGCTCGTTGGCGCTTACTAAAAGGTGTGTGGCTCTCTTTCCCTCGACTGCCGCGTTGCCATGATGATATCGCCCTACGGGGCCAGAGAGAGTCATATCGTGAGACAATATAATCTGAGCAATAGTTAACATCCCTCCTTGATACAAGCTCCTTCACTCTCATGAAGAAAGCTGACTATGTCGGATAATTAGCGCCTGATGATGAGGAGAGCCTTACGACGTGGGCTCGATCAAAAGTGCGCACATGTTGCTTGGATGGATGGAGCCCTCGATTTACCTGTCCCTCGAATGCCATCATGCTATGATGACTTTGCCCCAGGGGTCCCCAGGGACTCCCATTGCGTCAACGCTGAGACAATTGCCTCAATCAAAGGTGCGTACATTCTGCCTGGATGTATTGAGCCCTCGGTTTGCCCGTATCACCACGTCGCTATGATGATTCGGCCCACAGGGCCACTTCCCTTATCTTCCGAGACTTCGGTCTGTGAAGAATATAATAATCTGAGCAAAATCCAACCTCTCCTCTTGTATGAACCCTCCCCTCCATAAAGAAAGCTGACTATAGTCGGATGGTTAGCGCCTGATACAGTATGACCACCTTGCGATGCGGTCTCGAGCAAAGGTGCGTACATTTTGCTTGAATATGTTGGACCCTCGGTTTGACCGTTCCTCAATTGCCACAATGCAATGATGATTTGGCCTTTAGGCCTACTTCCCTTATCTTCCGAGACTTCGGTCTGTGAAGAATATAATAATCTGAGTAAAATTCAACTTCCCCTCCTGTATGAACCCTCCTCTCATGAAGGAGGCTGACTATAGTTGAATACTTAGCGCCTGATATATCATTACTGCCTTAAGATACGGACTCGATGAAAGATACGTACATTCTGCTTGGAGGTATTGAGCCTTCAAACTTGCTGACGACGTCCTGGCAGAGGATCCAACAAAGGAAACCATCAGTCCAGTGGACGAGGCTTCGACTTGAGGAACATCTTTCAGGAGATCAGTGACCCTTCAACATGGGGAGTAACTTAGCTATGATGACACAATTACTGTTTAACTCTCGGAATGCTCTGCATAATGAGAAAAGGAAAAAGAGTCTGAGCCAGTTTCTGCTCCTGTCGCTTAAGACCACAAGCTTTGAACCGCCACAGCTGACTATACTGGACTAGTGTAGTGACGGCCCCAGTGGAAGCTTGTTCGAGGAAGCTTGTTCGAGGAATCTGATCGGCCAAACGATCCGCGACAAAAAAGTCCACCCAGGGAACTCCACCTTCTGCCGACAACAAACGACCAGATCATGAACGATTCGAGCAGAATCTAGTTACAAAACAATGCCCAGGTATGCCACCGCGGAAGGTTGTCAGTTCACGGCAATGATGTCTGCTAGACCACCATCATTCACTGAAACACAGACACGAGCCTCTCAGTGGGGCAAGATTGGGTCAACTGCTTTGAGCGCGCTGATCTAACCTCGAGATAGTTTTCTTGTCTACTTTCTCGGCAGCCTGCAGTCAACGAGAACAGAACGGTATATCACAAGAAAACCACGAGGCACATACGTCAATAACGACTCGAACTAGACAGAATTGCGCAAAGAGTAGAAAGAGTGTCTCCTTAATTGCCACATTGTTGCGACTCACTCAACTTCGCGGTCTATCTCTTCGGTTTGACTTATTAGCTTCGGGTATGGAGATGATAGATCATCAAAGGAAAGGCTTACTGCGGGTACCTCTGATTGATGTAGTTTCTTCACGAAAGATTGGTCAATGAAATAATCTATGTATTCATGGGAGTTTAGTATCGCTCGAGTTGCTGCCAAACAAAACGAGCCCAGCCTCACCAACTGTTTTTCAGTATGACACCATGTTTCGAGAAGAGAGCCACATAATGGACTCATGAAGATTATATTTCCAGCCATCTCGCTCAAATCGGTTGCAACTCATTGGGAGGGTTTGTCGTCCAGTGCTGTGGCTGCGAATCCTTCCCTTATACAACGTGCGAATAGGGCAATACTATGCCCATCAGCTGCCAAAGATTTCGCATTTACATATGTTTTTCGATTTATATATGAAAGGCGCGCAATATTGAGGAGGATATTTGGCAGCGAGGCCAATACAATGGCCAGCAAAATGAGCTTAGTAATACTTAACTCTACTTTCTCTTGATGCGCACAAAACAATTGCTGCCGAATACCACATGGGCTCCAGAAACAGATGTCGTGCACCCAGTCTAGTCCGTCTGACCTCGATATCTGGCTTTTCGTAATGGCGCACTTGAAGGAAGGCGGCTCACATATGGTGGCTTTGAGCGATGAAGTGCTTCTATAGCGGCTTGCAAACTGAGGGGCTCTAGCCGGAGCATGATTCATAGCCTGGAGGTGAGTCAAGGGAAAACTTCGAACCTATAATATACACGACAACCTTGTTGGAATTTGGAGTACTGAGCAGCAAATCATGGAGTTGGGTTCATGCAATGAAGCTGACGTCACCTGCATATCGCACAAACATGTCTGGAACCTTCCACTCAGACTGAAGAGCAGCCTCAAGCCACTGGAGTACAATGGGGACTCACATATGGGCTCGTCGTGAGTCAGAAGAGCCTCTAAAGTGACAGAAAGCGCCGACCAAGGCAGCATTGCCGAAGAGAGCGCACGAATGATGAGGTGGTTTCGTGATACCTCATACATATCTCGCCTGTTGCGACTCACAGCTGAGATGTACAGCTCCCGCAGAATGGCAGTAAAATTCTCACTGCCTACGAATCGAGGTGCTCGATTCATGACGAGTATTGAGGAGGTGATCTTGGGAAGTTGGTGTCTTGGTTGTGCCTTCAGCTAACCTCGATTGACCGTGGAGTCTTGGGCTGACATTATAGAGCATTGCGCGTGAGTATTGCAGCGAACATTAGCGCTAGACGTAAGATGGACTGCGATATGTGGGACATCTATGTGGATTATAGGAGCATTGTGTAGGCGCCTCGCGCGTCACAGTGAGATCAGTCATATCCAAAAAGTTTAGAGCACGTAGTCCTAAGTAGAGGACCGCTAGATCTCGACGTACAAATGCATCATTCTCGGAGATACCGAAGTACGTCAACAATTTCATCCCAGCATGGCACAGCTCGAGCATTGGGTCCCAAGCGCTCGTCGGTCCTCCGCGGGATAACATTACAAGAGAGATTTCTTGTTTGGGCTAAAGTGAGAGCAGTATGAGCCAACTTGCAAGACCTTCACGATAGATCCATATCAGGCCCTCTGGCCTGATTTCCTTCTACGCATCTACGCCATGGCCGCCCGAAGTCGCTTCCTTCGGCCCCTGCTATACACAACAGCAGTCGCTGCTGTTGGCGGAGGAGCTCTATATGTCTCATACAGACCTCGAAATATACCAGGCTCAGACCCAGCTCTTGTCCCGCCACCAAAGTACGGGGAGGAAGGCCACTTGGATCCTCCTAGATTTCCTCTGGTAAAGAGCAGGGATGAGCAAATTGCGGACCTTAAGAAGAGTGCTGGACTGAAAAGCTCTGTAGAGAAGACCAAAGGTGTTTTGAGAAGCTTTACCGGCGGTGCTGAAGGAAAGGCCTCGGAAGATGAGGTGGAACCATACGACTTGCTGGTCATTGGCGGTGGAGCCACAGGAACTGGAATAGCCCTCGATGCTGTCACTCGCGGATTGAAAGTTGCCATGGTCGAGAGGGATGACTTTGCCAGTGGCACGAGCAGCAAGAGCACGAAATTGGTACATGGAGGTGTGAGATATCTTGAGAAGGCTGTCTGGGAATTGGACTACAATCAGTATGGACACGACGACAATATTGGCTCGCCCATGAATGCTGAGATCGCGTAGGTATAAGCTTGTGAAGGAAGCTTTGCGAGAGCGGAAGTATTTCTTGGATACTGCACCTCACCTCTCGAGTTGGCTCCCCATAATGATCCCCATACAAAAGTGGTGGCAAGCGCCGTATTTCTGGGCTGGGACCAAGGCCTATGATTTTCTTGCCGGATCTGAGGGTATTGAAAGCTCATACTTTTTGACAAAAAGCAGGGCGATGGACGCCTTCCCAATGTTGCGAAAAGATAATCTGTTTGGGGCCCTGGTATATTACGGTACATGGATTCCATCTGCTTACAGCAAAAAAAAGCGAGTGCTGACACTAATCAGATGGCGCTCACAACGACTCGCGGATGAACGTATCACTAGCGATGACGGCAGCACTCTATGGTGCTACGGTAGTCAATCACATCGAGGTGACGGACCTAGAGAAAGACGCGAACGGCAAGATCAACGGCGCTCGGGTAAAGGATCTCGTGCAAGAGAAGAATGGGAAGAAGCCGCAGGAGTTCAGTATCAAGGCCAAAGGAGTCGTCAATGCTACAGGACCGTTCACAGACGGAGTTCGCAAGATGGACGATCAGAGTGTTCAAGAAATTGTTGCACCAAGCTCGGGAGTTCACGTCATTTTGCCCGGTTACTACAGCCCATCGAAGATGGGTCTTATTGATCCTTCGACGTCCGACGGTAGAGTCATCTTCTTCCTACCTTGGCAGGGTAATACGATCGCCGGAACTACAGATGCCCCAACCAATATCGCGCAGAACCCAATAGCTGGTGAAGAAGAGATTAATTGGATTCTCTCCGAGATTCGTGGCTACCTAGCTCCTGACATCAATGTGCGAAGAGGTGATGTTCTCGCTGCTTGGTCAGGTATCAGACCTCTGGTAAAGGACCCCAAATCTAAAAACACAGAGTCCTTAGTTCGAAATCACCTTATCACTGTTTCCGACTCCGGCTTGTTGACGTGCGCCGGCGGTAAATGGACGACATATAGGCAGATGGCAGAAGAGACAGTGGATCAAGCGCTTAAGCTCTATGACATTAAGACCTCCCCACTTACCCAAGTCCCGCATATCAGCGGAACAGAGATGATGGATGATAGTGCGCCTTTAGATGGGACCTGTCAAACGCATCAAGTTCGACTGATTGGTGCTCATGGCTTTTCGAAGACGCTTTTCATCAACCTGATACAGCACTTTGGCCTTGAGAGCATCGTTGCAAGGCATTTATGTGAGTCTTATGGTGATCGCGCTTGGACTGTTGCCGCCTTGTCGGCTCCTACAGAGGAGAGGTACCCTGTAAGAGGTATCAAGATCTCGGGGCTCTATCCTTTCGTCGATGGCGAAGTTCGATATGCCGTGCGTCATGAGTACGCGCAAACTGCGGTCGACGTTCTCGCGAGGCGGACACGGTTGGCATTCCTCAACGCGCAAGCAGCGCTTGAAGCGTTACCCAAAGTCATTGACCTGATGGCCGAGGAGCTCAAGTGGGATAACAAGAGGAAAGACACTGAGTGGAAAGATACGGTACAGTTTCTGGCCAGTATGGGACTGGCGAAGAGTAAGTTGAGCGTTACGAGGAGAGATGTGGAGACCGGCAAGGCTGGAGAGTACGATGAGCATGAAAGAAAGCTCTACTCAAGACATGGTAAGTACATCACACCGATCTGGTTATTGAATTTATTGGGGACGTTGCTAATGAGGTCTTCAGACAAACCTGCTGACATGATGGAAAGCGACTCGCTGCTCAAACCTGGCGAGAAGCCAATGCTGAAGACGGATTCGTCTGTCAACAAATAGAGAGATGCAGTGGATCGTGCTGTTTACTGTAAATACGTGTGGGTTTCACGCGTGTGGCTGCTTGACAGTTATAGACTGGATAAATTTAAGTGTATTCCCAGTGGCTCGTGGTCACATTCACCAAGCACAAGCACGTATTTGGGCAATGTCACGAATGATTCTACTCGTACCAGCAGAGGGTCAAGTGTTCATTGATCAAACTCCCTAAAGTGTCTTTTCTGATACGCCTAGGCTTTTGAGCCGCGCCCTCGCCGCCTTGTCCAATGTTGTCAGTCAGGACACTAATGCAGGCTTCCCATACAGGAAGTTCGGCGTGTCTTGCACGTCTCGATCCATCTCACCGTCATGCGTCACATACCCCAATGCTTCTCTGCAAGTGAGGTACCTACAGCTCTTCTGACGTGGACACTTATCGGCAAGATGACTTCTTACAATACGCCTTTGAAGCTTGCGCGTAAAAACATTGTTGCAGATGTCCTTTATCAGCAACATTACGGAGTACGGAATATTCCAACAGAGACCTTCGTCCTGGCTTCAAACGCCAGACATGGAAATTACCTATACTTGGGCCGATGTCTCCGAATCTTTCTTGAGTCAGCCTTATACTTCTTGTCTGTCTATGATAGGCGTTCTCCCGGATCAACTGGAAGCCTAACATCACACGAATTTGAGTCTAGCATCTACATGATAGACCTCGAAATCAGGCTTCCAAAGTAACCTTACCTCCGTCACACCTTTGCGCATTGAGCTCGAGTCTCGCCTACGCCAGCCTCAAGAGAGCCCTAAGAGACCGCTCAAGATACCTCACCATGGCGGCCATCGGGTATCGAAACGGCTATGGCGACAACGGCGTCATAGACGGGAAAGGATACCAAAATAATCACGATAGTGATGAGAAGCTCGACGCCGATGCAGAGAAGGGCGCTTTAAAGAGTACAAACAAAACTAGCAAAGACGATCCCTTCGGCGACGAGTCGAAGTCGGAGGTGAAATACAGGACAATGGCGTGGTGGTGAGTAGTCTCAAAGGACGAAAGGCATTACACAGTATCTGATGGTGTAACACCAGGCAAGCCGGTATGCTCATGATTGCGGAGACCATATCTATTGGGATTCTCTCACTGCCCTCCACTCTGGCCGCCGTCGGTATTGTCCCGTGAGTCTTTCCCCATACGAGACCTCACTCGCCCCACACTGAATCATTTGTCTACCAGTGGTGTCATCCTCATCGCTGGCCTCGGCATCCTTGCCACCTACACAGCCTTCGTCATCGGTCAATTCAAGCTTGCCTACCCTCACGTACACAGCATGGCCGACGCTGGCGAAGTGATGCTAGGCCATATCGGTCGCGAGGTCTTCGGAGCCGCCCAGATCCTCTTCCTCGTCTTCGCCATGGCCAGCCATATTCTGGCATTCAGCATCATGCTCAATACTGTCACGAGCCATGGAACGTGTACCATTGTTTTTGGGGTCGTCGGGCTCCTCGTTTGCTTAGTTTTCACACTCCCGCGAACGTTGGAAAGAGTCAGCCATATGGCTATCGTCAGCTTCGTCTCCATTGTCGCAGCATGCTTGATCACTATAATTGGCGTTGGAGTAGAAAAGCCAGGCGATCAGAAAGTACTGCCGACGGTCAAATCCGACCTTGCCAAAGCCTTTGGAGCTGTCACGAATATAGTCTTCGCTTATGCAGGTATGTGAATATGCTCATCACACTTTCTCCACAGGGTTCACTGCTAAGAGTCGTTCGTAGGCAACGTCGCTTTCTTCTCCTTCATGTCCGAGCTCCGCACACCTGAATCCTACCCTAAAGCCCTATTCCTCCTTCAAGGCGTAGATATTAGCATGTATCTCATTGTAGCGATCGTCATTTACCGCTACACCGGCACAGATGTCAAATCGCCTGCTCTCAGCTCCGCCTCTCCTCTTCTTCAAAAGATAGCCTATGGTGTTGCGATCCCCACAATCGTCATTGCAGGCGCCATAAATGGACATGTTGCTGCCAAATATATATATGTACGCATGTTTCGGGGCACGGACCGTATGAGCAAAAATAGCTGGGGTAGCTTTGGTATTTGGGCAATCATTGTACTCACACTGTGGGTCATTGCATGGATCATTGCAGAGGCAATACCTGTTTTCAATGACCTACTTTCACTCGTCAGCGCACTATTTGCGAGTTGGTTTACGTATGGGCTCAGTGGTGTGTTCTGGCTTTATATGAACTATGGACGGTATAGAGAGAGTGGGCGAAAGATGTTTTTGACTGGCTTGAATTGCTTTACCTTTGCCCTTGGGGCTCTGATCGTGAGTATCCAGCGCTATTCTACAACCGAATGAACTTATCAGAAAAGGGAGGTGCTAATCGTGATACAGATGGGTTTAGGCTTGTACGCTTCGGGAACCGCCATCAGCTCTGATGCCAAGAGTTCAAACGGGAGCTTCTCTTGTGCTGATAATTCAAAGCCTTCGTCATGATATTTGGTATTGTTCTCATGTATGAGCGATAATAGGCATTGGCGTAAGCTATCGCTATATATACTATGCCATGCGTTTTCGAGGTGGACGGCCATTCGTCATGCATTGCTCGATTATGACTGGTCACGATGTTGCTTTTTTATTTTTGCATACTTGAAATGTATTAGAATTTGGACTCTGGTCATCACTCGAGCTATTCGAACAAATGAGCTTTTCGTTTTCCCCTTCTCTCATAAGTGACTTTTGTGCTCCCTCCAAAAAGGAGAGCTAGGAAAAGGGAGTAGTACATCGAATATGAGGGTCATCTCGTGCTTGAGCCCGGGCAGAACCGAACAACACCTCTCCGAGATATAGTCAACTTCAGCCACCACTGCCATCATAGCACAGCAGCCCGAGAAGTCGAAGACCACCAGGTGTAGGCCACGTAACTTTATTCGCAACCATCCAATCGAAAGCACCGAAACCCCGCCCACACCCCAATTCGGAGCTCATCGGTCTCTGCAATATTAAAGACACCGAACATTATCGGCAACAGCAACCCATCAATCGGTCCTATATATATATGCCCACCCCAAGTCAAACCC
>JASZXT010000279.1:0-32093 GCA_035521555.1 Lecanoromycetidae sp. Uapishka_2
CCTCATCATCTCCCTCCTCCCCTCCCAACCCCTCATCCTCCATCTCCTTCTGCTCGCCAACGACCTGATCTCGATCTTCGTCTTGTCGAACCATATCAAGATACTGATCAAGCGTGAGATACCGCTTCACTCCCCCGTACCCATCACTGCTAGACCAGCCAACCGCATCAAGCCAGTCTTTCGCAAAGGCATCCAATTCTTCTTGGCTCATATGATATCTGCTGCGTGTCCGGGGTTGGATGCTCAGGCGCGCAACTTCGGATCTAAGGAGGTCGATTGGAGGGTTTGATCGTTGCGAGTACGTGGCGGCGATGCTTACGCCATAATGTCGCAGTTCGTCTTCACGCCACTCTTGATGTTCAATGTTCCCTAGTCCTAGTCTCATGGTATAGCAGCCGCCGATTAATATACCCTTATTGTCCGGTTTGTGTTTTGGTGGTTGGAGGAATATAGGTCTGATTTTGATTTTGATTGAAGGTTGCTGGTGACGTGGTGGACCTGGTGATCGTGTTCGGATGGGAAGGGTGAATCGGGATGGGCTTCTGGATCTGTTGCGTGAATCGTGTGGTCTGCTGGAAGAGCTCTTTGATGTTGGTGTTGACGGATTCGCAGTAGCCATGTTTTCCGCTGCTTCGCTTTTGTTTTGTGGTTTGCTTGTAGGATGTATTTTGGCTGGAATAGACTGTGGGAACATGTCTTCAATTGTAGGCTCTGAAACTTTCGGATAGAATGAAGAGGCTGATACTGTGTTGTTCTCGGCTTTTTACAAACGGGGATGTTGAGATTTGGGTATTGGTGGTGCTGGGGAAAGAGGAAAGGGGCTGAAAAGAAGTAAAAGGGAAGGATGTTTGTGTAAATGTCGAGGATATGTTTATATATGATGTATCGAAGTGTCGGCATGTTAGTGTTGGGGTTCGTTAGTGTCGAAGCTGCCTCTTTTTTCTCAATGAAAAGATTTTCAAAGTATTGAATGCGGTCAAGGTATCAACGCGAGCTGCTTGTTATCAAAGGATTCTCAGAACCCCCACTATGGTATACCAACATACTGTGCACGAGTGACTGACAAACCCCAGACCTCAATTATCTCAGGGATCCCTCTCGGGTGTCATATGACCACAACATCTGTCCCTAAACTCCTATCCTCTACCCTGAAATCTGTCCCTAGACCCCACACAGTAACATCCTCTCACCAATGCCCTTAAATCCCTCTAGACTGAACTCGAAGGCCTGATCCATAGCGACGAGACAAACGAGGGCGACTTTGAGAGATAAATAAGAATGTGAAAGAGCTTTGTGTATGATGCGAACAATGTCATTGTGCATTAACATGCTTTAATCCTACATTGTGAACTCCTAGTGCAGAAGCCCGGCCTCAAACAACCCTCTTGACCTGGATGGCATCTGTCAGTCAACTTTGCTCATCTAAATCGCTGATATACATAGCCCAGACTTACCTCGAAAAATCTCTTCAGCCACCAAACCTGGAATATACCCTCCCCTATCAAGACACCCAGCTGAAAAATACTCCACCACTTGACTCTAGCATTCGTGCTTTCGGCTGTGTTGCGATGCGTCCGTTCACGGACGATGATGTAGGACTGCTCGTCTTTGACTTGATTGAGGAGCTCGGTAAGTTGTTTCACTGTATAGCAGGCCCGGTATTAGCATAGCTTCGACTAGAATTCACACTATCGCCCCGCTTAGACGGCCATTATGGTTTAGCACTGCTATTTGTGCTCTGATCTCTACTACCCCGTCTTCCATAGAGAGTATTGGGTTTCTGCATACCCTCCTGCTCCAGCGGATCACTCGGCGCGTCGCTCTCTGGCACGTAGACAATACCATGGACGTTGAAGCTGACTTCCTTTGTACTAGCTGACCATGCCTCATTACTGAAGCAGTAGATGTGTTTGCCGTCATTGCGAGCGTCGAAGGAATGATCGCCCGAAGACACGGCTTTTTTGTTAACGATATAGGTGTTTGTTGGGTCTTGGATCTGTATAGCACATTGTGCGATCAGCGAGAGACCTTATGCAGTGTATTTGCGTCGGAAACAAAGCACCTTATACGGTTATTCCTGAACATGAGACTGCTCGAAGAGACGGCTCGTATATTGTGCTACACTTTCCCCAACCCAAGCGTATTATTTCCATCAAAAATCCACTCACCCAGAAATCTATCTCCAAGTTGCCCGCGCCCCCAAATTCTCTGTCTCCAACCTGGAATGTGACTGTCATCTTATCATCCTTGTGTAGCATCTCGTGAAAGCATTCTCTCGAGTGTGCGCCCATCTGTATGTTGTGCGCGAGAGTTGTAGTAAGCAGGCCTATGAAGGCGCTGAGGATCAGGAGGGCGTGCATTGTGCGTGATAGTCCTAAGCAGATGAGACAGGCAGGGAGCTGCAGCTTTACTGAGGTGCTTCAAGCACTCGCATTGGCACGATGAATGCAATGGAATTGCCGTAAAGCTCTGGAAAAAGGGTGGACACTTTTCAAGCTGTAGGGCTGACATCAGCGTTCAGGATCAGGGGCTCTGCTTTGTCGCGCCCGTACAAAAATCTTGATTAGAGGATCATCTCAACAAGGCTACGCAGGCTCAGCAGACATTATTTGCACTTGCTAGTGAAACCGGAATACCTTCAATCTATTGCTCAGTGAATGTTGTAGCTGAGTAGATCCAAAGATTTTGCTCTGAACCGGACAAGACATGTCCTACCATGGCAATGAGCATTTTCAGATTCAAAGTGAATGCCCCTCTTCGCCACTACAACGCGTGACATTCACTTCTTAGATGCAATCCTTCAATTTTCAATTCCACTCAGCGACTGAGCTTCGCATTTTCCATCATCTCACAATCTGCGAACCCATTCCCCCAATTCATCAACTACTCATTGACCTCACTTCAACCTGGGCAGTTCAAGCACTATCGTATCTTTTCAACTTGTGACCATGGTATTCAACCGCGCGACGATCGATGACTGGAGGACTAAGCCTCGTCAGGTGAGACTTCTTGACGTTTTCGTTGGAGAAGACCAAATCGAAATCCGTCAGGGCAAGCTGGTGCGCACGCGATACAAGAATGTCAGTACGACTGAGGGTCATGCTGATAACACATTGCACTTTTGATGAGCACCGACTTGCAAGGATTGTCCAGGATGGTAACAAGTGCTGACTCTGTCTTGCCGAAGCAGAAAGGAACTCCACGTGCCAAGCCTACTACAGACCTTACTTGGACTCCCGGCGAAGACGCGCTGATCCTTGGCATGAAAGCGCATGGCAAGAGTTTTGCCAGTATAAGCAAGGCTATGAAGGGCAAGAGCGAGGACGCCGTTATTGACCGCTATTGCGAGCTCGTCGCCCAGGCGCCCAAGAAGGACGAAAAGAAGGAGGAAGCCAAAGTAGTGGAAGAGAAAAAGACGGAACAGGAAACGGTCAAGGAGAACACAGAGGAGAACTTGGAAGTCGCCACCAAGGAGGCTCTAAAAGATATCCAAGAGACCGAGAAGAGCAAGGACGCGGACATCAAGTTGGATAAAGAGGTCCAAAAAATCAACGGAAAGCCCGTAATTTATGTGGATGCTGGCGGTAAGGATGATCTGAGTGCCACTGAGGTAGGTTCTTCGCAGTCTCGCCGTTTGGTGAAATTGCCGCTGACTGAGCATTTGACACAGATCGCTGTGCTCTACATTATGAACGAACACTTTGAGGAGAAGAAATGGGTCGCAATGTCTGCCAAGTTCTTCGACAAGACAGGCAAGAGGGTCAGCCCAAACAAGCTCAAGGAGCAGTTGAGTACCGCGTAGACCTCACCACAAGAACCCCATCGAACGTTGTATCTAATTGGTGGTTGATAGTGCAAAAGTGATGCTTGCTGCGGCCTCCAGTCATTCGCAGTATTAATGGCTTACCGTTCGTTCTTGCTGTACATGTTACGAATAGATCTCGGATCGTACGATGGATGATTAATCAAGGAATGATAAAGTAATTGTTTGAGAAAACATGCCCGCCTGGTCGAGTTATGTTCTTGTCTTTGAGCAGCCATTTCAAAACCTCTTGCCACAAGAATAGTTCAAACATGACACGCAATGCATGAAAGTACCATGTTAGCTTTCAACGCAGTACAGTTTCCCTTAGGTCAAGCAAGCCAGAGAGGGTACCTTTCTGCTTTCCTCTATAGCCTTCCTGAATGCGTGCAACCTTCACTCTCGTCGTTGCAAAGGTCAAGCAAGATTTCTTGCACCTCACCATCATATACAAGCTCACTGAATCGCAGTGCTCGGTATCGTTTTACGGTACTCTGAAATCATTAGCGAATCCTTCACCGCTCTTTTCCCAAGAGGTACGCGGGTTCTGTAACGCTACGTCGTTAGTTGCATGAAGCAAAACATTTCGTGCCGCTTGGGTCTGAAGTCAATGATGAACGATGCAGCTGGTGATGAGTTGTCAAGATGGCGAGGTAATGAAGTTGATGATGGATGACTTAATGGGAGGATGAGAAGTCGTCGATGTCGATGAGCAAGTCGGAGAAAGGTGCCCAACGCCGGCCCCCCGGGTGAGTGGCGGGTACTTTTCAGGCCGCTAAGCTGGGCTGCACAGGCTGAATTGGGAGCACGAGTCAGCGCGAACCTATGCCGAGCAAGGCCTACGATTCGCTGCCAGTCATTCCATCCCAGCGGTAGCTTCCATTCCCAAGTGTCAGTCCTAGCATGACGCTTGGATTTGCCTCATCTTCTGACGTTTTTACAAGAAGCTCTATACACCAAAGCTACGGAAGACTATGACGCCGTCGCGGAACCCTCTCGAGCCTCTCAGGCACCATTTGCCGTCTTGGGCTGCACATGGACCCAAGAGTCTGGGCCTGGACAGGGATCAGCGAGGTTAAAATAAAAGCTCCGTTTGACACGTATGCAAGCGTGGGTTCATCATGCAGGACCAACTCAATCGTTACATGGGCGGCACCACCATGGCCTGACATCTCATATAAAATGAAATGCCTTTTCTTTTGCTTAGTACAGCTCTTAGGGATACATATCGTCGCCGCAATTGTTCCGTAAATCGCTTCCAGCTCCGTGAGCAATTTCCCGTCCCATAAAACACCAAGAGCTCCCCTAAACCAGCAAAAGGCGGTCACGAATTCAAACGTGGCGTCGCGGCTCTGTCCGTCCCTCAATGATCTTCAAACAAGGACTGCCGAGACGGAAACAGGCGCATTGACTACGGTACACAGAAAAGTCTGTCCTAATCAAGACTGCCAGAATCTTGAAAAAATCGACCACAGCTCCGCCAACATCAATTGAAGGCTCAATGCCTCTCAAGACGACCAATTCGTACAGAGACCATCATCCAACGAGCTGCTAGAAATTTGAAACTTGTGTATACTATCTAATTGGGGGATCTTTGCTGTTCTGTACATATTATTGTAAGTGCATTCAACGGATACCGAAAATTCTCTTTTTCGCTGACACGGATCAGATCCAGGAGCCAACAGTAATTGCGACACTCGGAACATCCTTCTTGAACCCAAAGCCTGAAATGAATAAGTCGGACAAAGATACCAATCAGCATCCTCAGCACATTCAATTACCTCAGCCCGCATAGCTCACCAATCACCCCATTCAGCCAGCGGCAGCGGCTTCGTCATCCTTCAAATCATACCTCAACATACTACATCGGGTTTATGATAGGTGCAGGGTTGAGGCAGGAAACGTTGACCCGGAGTCACCTTTTGAGGCTCAACCGTTGCCGGCAATGGTGAAGATCTTGGCCTGGATACAGCTTTCGTCATCCTCATACCTTTCCTGTAAAGAATACGTAGGGAAGGCCATAATTCCAACTGAACTATCTCCAGGACACGATAGGCATCGTATAAGGTGAGCCCGTATCTCCTGCTGGGAAATGTCTCGGGGATTGTTCCGAAATCTTGAACCCTTTGGCAAACATCACTGTAATCCAGTCCCAATTTGAAATTGCGGTATATTTGCCAATTTCCAGTCTTCTGCTTCACTTCTGTGGCCAGCACTTTCATTTTCTTCTAGGCTAATTTGACATCTCCAGAAACTTCCTTCCACAACCCTCAACACCACCACGTTGATGGCCTCGTCAGAGGTCGATCAGAAGTTCCTTGGCCGCTTTGCCAAAGAAACCAACAGAACCTACGCCTTCCTCTCCTCCAAGCTATACCAAGTCCTCGGCCTCTCCGTCCTCCTCTCCAAAAAGCTCGTCCGAGCACGTCGTTTACGACGCCTCGACACCACACGCGATACCAAATCACTGCAGTTGTACCACCATATAATATGGCTCGCCAAAGAAGGACTATGGATTCTGGAAGAATATATATTACCAATGGTCCGCAACACCACCATTTACGAACTCAAAGTCCTCGCCTACAAACTCCGAGCAAGCTTCTACCACATCTTCGTCCTCTTCCACAATCAACCCTCTATTAACCAGACCGCCATCCCCAGCTTCTCCCCCGACCCAAAAGGAAAATCAAAATCCACATCCACATCCACAAAACGCGACTCCCTACGCTCCTCCCCTTCGATTGAGGGCGGCCCTGTCAAGGTCACCGCCCAACTCCTCCCCCCTGGCCTCGCCCCTATCTCCATCCCCAAACCCTCTGCCTCCTTCCTCCTGCCAGCAGAAAACTACATCCCCAAAGCGTCCGCATTCTTCGAATACGCCTCCGCCCTCTCAGACGCGCACCTCTCCGGCTCCCACCCGATACGCCTGAGCGTGAAGACAGAATATGCAGCCTACCTCTACGACTGCCTCCACGATGGCGAAGCATCACGCAAGCTAGCTCAAACGGCCATCCGAGATGTCTACAATGCGAAAGAAGGAATGGATGACGACATGTTCGAAGACGCCGCCGAGCTGGTAGGGATACTTGGGAAGATGATGAAGAGGGGCTTAGACGGACCAGGTAGCCAAGGCAGCAGCAGCACGCCTAGAGCTGGAAATGGAAGTACGCCTGCGACTACACCGCGGAGTACACCAAAGGGACAGAAAGTCGATATCTTCTCCAAACAGCTGCCCGAGCTTCCAGGACCTGGGAGACGGAGTCCAAAGCGTTCGCCGCCTGAGCCCACAAAGCACACTAACAGTAGTCCGAAACGAACACTGCCGGAGATCTCTCGGCCAGCCAAGAAGAGTCCGAGGCGGACACGCGCTTGAGCTGGAAAAGCCATTGGATGGAGTGCATACACATTGCAGGCGCTGGCGTTGTAAAGGAACGGTTTCAGGAGGCATAATTCTTGGAGAGCTCAATAAGGTTCTTGTATTGCTTGTCCTATTCTACCACTGTCCTTTTATATGGATAGTCGCTTGATACCCTTCTTTTTCTGTCTACCGTGCGCTAATAGAATAAGTTAATCAACTCCTTTCAAAGTACCACTCTTTCAATAGTCGTGACACAGAAAATGGAAACCCGAAATCACTCTTCGTCGATACTTTTAACGATGCTCTTTCAATTACAGTACAGAAATCTAAACGGGAACATAGAACAAGTCAAAATACCTCGCTATTCTCTTTCGATTATAATTACGTCAACCTTGATATTGGTTAGCTCATTCTACCGCTATATTTCCTCTGGATCGTCATCAAACCCTTCTCCCCCCATCCACCACCATCCACCACCAACCAAAACCAACCAACAACCAAACCAATCCATCTCGCACCACGCCACGCCACGCCACCGCAAGCAGCAGCAATCACCAAAAAGCGGTCCCTCAGACGCTACCTACATACATCTACCCTCTGCAAACATCATCCCCCCTTTCTCTCAGCTCACACGGCGCATACCAACCACACCATTCATCAAGCTCGAGCCTAGCGGTGGTTCCTGGGCGACGCTACCGTAAGTAGCAACTCGGTCTTGGGAAGGTATAATTTCCCATCCTCTGCTGACATCGTTGATAGTACCATTCGATCGATTGACTTGTTCAAACAATAAAATCCGAATCGGAAGGTTGAAGCAGAGTCCTAAGTTCATGGCCAGCACGTTGCATAACTCGAACCTTGCATCCCCAATGCAAGGTGTTGAATTTACATGTTCTATTTCACCACTATCTTTTCTATAGATATACGCCCCTGCCTACCTTGCATGCACAAACAGAAAAAATCGACTGGAATGCTTGTTCAAGGCCACAGCTCCAATCCTGATTACGATGCAGAAACCAAGACTCTACGGCAGCAAAACACGAAGTTGCCCCCTATTTCCTTTCAAAGATGAATGCGCAATTTTCTGAATTCCATATTCCAGTACACCTCTATGCTTTCTATGGATAAGTGCCTATTCTCTTCATGGATAGTCGTCGAATACCCTTCTATCTACCGTATGCTAATACAACAAAACAAGTGACCCTTTCAAAAAACTATCCCAATCGTCCTCAAGAGCCATCATCCCAATCGTCCTTCAAACCCACCAATCCATAATCACCTCATCACAAAATCCCAACCCTAAAGCCACCACGACTCGAAACTCCCCTTCCCTCTTCCCCAATCATGACCACTCACGCCACGCTCGTCACTGACAAAGCCCCACCCGTCGACACTTCCTGATCGACACAAGCGCAATTCTTCCCAAGAGAGTGCGACGGCGAATTCCATGTTTCGACACAGCACCACATATGACAGTCGTCTGTGGTCTCACACGAGACCGTCTGGCGCTCCCCATTTCGCTTAGCAACAGCCGTGCTGGTTGGTGGAGCACTCGTTGTTATGCTTAGTCCGGCATCGATTTCATCCATGTCGAGTACACCGTCGAAGCAGGTGCACATTCTGTTGCCGAGCTTTCGGTCAGTAGCAGAAACGATTGCCTTCAACGGGATCTAGCAACTCACCCAGCCTCATCGCAACAGAAGATCTCGCAATCACTTGAAGACTCGCAAATGATACGCTTCTGCAAAGCCCGCTTTGCAACAGTCGTGCTTGTCGGAACAATACTCGTGGTCCTGACTGTTGACATCTCAATCTCGCAGATGCAATTTCTACCAGCGAAACATCAGCTGTTGGTAGAAAATCTACCAGACATGGAGTCTATCAACTCACCCATTCTCATCACAGCAAGAATTGGAACAGCCTGCTATCACCTCGCACCCAAGATACATCTGCGGAGCCCGTTTTGCAAAAGTGGTAGTTGTGGTGACAGCACTTGTGGTCGTGACCGTCAGCATGCCGTTCATTGGTTCGCAATAGCATGATCTACAACTCTGTCAGCACTTCTTCTAACCATTAAACCTCAAAGAAATCCATTACCCTTGACGGCAAACACCGACGCCACACCCGTAGCCAGGTTCCAAGGCAAGACAGTCACCGTCACCTTTGCACCCAATTATTCTTTTGGTGTTCTTTTTAGTATAGTCCGTGACATCGGTGCGACTGTGCTTCGCAATAGCCGTTGTACTTAAAAGAGAAGTTGTGGTCATGGTCGAAGAAGGCCTTTCTTCGGAATCAAAACACAAACATTGCCTACATTACCGTTAGTCCTCCCACCGACCACCAGATCTCAAAGGATTCCATTGAAGAAACTCACCCATCAAAGCAAACACCGAGGTGACAATCTTTTGCGATAAAGTCACAATCCTCGTAGCTTTTGCAACCCCCAAACAAGGACTTTTGGTTGACGGTGGTATCAATGGCGCGTGTGGTAAGATTCGTAGAGTTGGTTTCCGCTTCACAATAGCATAACCTACCATCCAGCATTCTCATCAGTTCTGATTCTCCCTCTCACAATAACAAACAGGAGAAACAAGACTCTACTCACCCATCCAAGCAACTACTCCGACAATCCACCTTCTCCCTACACTCCTCATCATCCCCACACGTCACCCATCTCTTCTCAACCCCCTTCTCCAGTTCCTTCTCCCCATCCCAAGCACAATAGCACGACCTATTCCCCTCTCAGTCCCAGTACCCTCACAATCACAAGCCCAAAGAAGTTTGTACTCACCCCCTGAAGCACAAAACAAACTCCGACTTCTCACAATAGGCATAGCTCGTTGTGCCATTGAGGCAATTCTCGCCTTCAATACGCCCGATGCAAGGGACTGATGGTATGCGGAACTGGATGTTTGGTTTGCTGCTGGTGCGGAGGGCCATGAAATAACAGAAATTGGCCATGGTGCTGAAGAGGAGAGAGATGGTGAGGAAGGTGTTGGAAAACATTGTGAGGAGCATTGTGAGGAATGTGGGAGAGTTGGTGGGGTGATGGGGTTGGTGGATGGTTGTGGTGAGGAGGGATGGTTGGGCGGGTTGATTGGCCGTTTGCAGTTGTCGGTGATGGGGATGGTGAGGATGGAGGCAATTGTGATCGAGGATGGATGGCGTGCCTGGTGTGGAGATGTAGTTGTCAAGTGATGATGATCGAGCTAGTGATGTATGGCTGTTGATGAAGCTGTACACGCTGTGGATGAGAGAATGAGAGGAAGGGAGAGAAGGGAAAAGAAATACTCAAGCAGTGACGTAAAGTTTTGGCCGGGTAACGAGAGCTGGAAAGAGCGTGGTGAGATGATTGAATGTGGGAGGCATTTACGTTTGAGATAGGTGCGTAGATTAACAACGCCGTGGTTTAGGAAAGAGCGAGGAATGCCCGAGAGTTGCAAATATTGCTGCAAAAATGATTTTGACCTTGGCTTCATGTGCGAGTCTCATCTCATAACGTGAAGAACTCGTATCAGTGCGCGCGAGATCAGCAAGATCCCAAACCTGTATTTGCGAGTTGAATTACCTGCCATTTTTCCAGAAGCTGACATCAATTGGCGTCTTAGAGCCCTTAGTCACATTTACTAGGAACCATAGAGCCCAAGGATTGCGTTGAGTAATGAGTAATGGCTTGGAAAGCGAGGACTGCGGTTTGATCATACTTAACTACTTTGCACAATGTGAGTCAACGCCTAGATATGTTTTGCTGCACAAGAGATTCCGCGTCTGTACACTTTGTAACTCCGGCGTTATCACCCATTTGATCATTCTGCTAGACTGCTTCCAAGGAGATACTGCTGCTTGCACAATGAAATTTTATGGAGTCACGATGATTTACTCGGAGTTGATCAACTATCGTAGATTGCCAAAGATAGTAGACTCTTTGGCCTGGTTGAGTGCTTGCTCAGCTCTAGCATAAGCGAACGGAACGTAGTACATATATCAATACTTATGTGATATGGGAACAGAACAGGAAATAAGTGTCAGGAACACCCTTTGTGAGCTGTCGCCGCCTTCTCTTTCTGCAATTTGTATTGAGGAGAGTGGCTTGAGAAATCAACCCTTTTACTGCAGTGAAGCTCAAGCCAGCAGTAATATCACTCTTCTCCAAGGCGTTCTGGCAGGCTGGAAAAGCATATCTGTATCATCCTGAGCTGGACAGCCCACGGGCGCTGTTGAAAGCAGAATTGAACTCGACAAGGACAGGATGGGCGGCATGAATCACTTCAAGATTCTATCCAAGGGTGACGTGGTGTTTTCGGCTGTAAAACAGGCAATAGGACCTGCATACTTTGGAGGTTTTAGTAGAGCAACATGTGGTCTCTTGTAAGTTGGCCTACCAGTCGGAGAAATATGATGGGCAGAGCAGCAGCGTCCTGAACAGTTGTGAAGACCTCCAAATTCGGTGCCTCAATCGTTGATGCGTTGACGGTTTGTGCTCTTCTCCTCGAAAACTGTGTATCGCCGTGTCAGCTGAAGCTTCTAGCTGTGATGATGTTGAGAATTTTGCGAAAGGTAGTTGTTACTTGTATGATGGTGGAAGGCCATGGGCATAGGGAGTTGCTAAATTTTCTCCGGAACAATTGAGGTGTGGTAATTGGAATTGGGTTGCACGAGTGGCTCTTATCGTTGCTGTTGTTATTGAATGGTCGGAGTGAAAAGTAGAGATTGAGGTAGTGGCAGATGCTGGAAAGAAGGCTGATTGTCAGCGGACGGTCAGCATTTATTGCGTTCAGTGCCGTTGGTGGAGGAGAGACGTAGTAAGATACCAGTGCAATGCTTGCGTCTGGCAAAAAGCACACAAGGCATGGGGTATGAAGGTAGCCACTCAGGGGTCTCATTCGGGTCCGCTACACATGCTTCCCAAAGAGTACCTCGCAGAATGTACGGAGTATGGCTTGGAGAATCAAAAGGACTTTACCCCATCTCAACAGAGGTGAGGCATTCCTTGCGTTCACACGATTGGTTGTATAGAGGATAGCCTCTAGCTCAAATAAGGGTACAGACACGTAGAGCCCCTCCTCTGTGTGTGTTCGACGATGCGTGGTAGTCACCTTCACGTGATCTTCCGCAATTACAAGCCGCTCTGAAAGTGGTGCCAAATGGGCAGAAACGTTGCAGTGTTCAAAGCGGCGTTCCGTGGGAGCTCGTGTGAGCGACACCCACCATGGGTTTTGAGGCCTCATTAATCAGGTGAGGCAGACGTCGCGCGGCAGCAATTTGATCTGCATCGATTGGAGTCCCGGTGAATGGAGGGTTGCAAGAGTTAGGAATAGGACTTTGAGTTCCTGAGGGTGGATGAAGCTGTTGATAAAACGCGTCCAGTTCCCATGACGTTTTGAGCTGATGGTCGCAATATCCTTGTCATCTTTGACCCTCCACCGCTTGACAGAGAAGGCGTAGATGGGATCGCGATTGTAGTTACCGTGCCGAATTAAGCTGATGTAATCGTCAAGGATCGCGCCTGCAGGAATGCGTTAGAGTGCTCGTACGCCAACTCTGGTGCCTGGGTATTTGCGGAGTTCGACCAATAGTCGGAGAGCTTTGTCACTTGATGACATATCGCAGGAGCAGTTTGATTGAGAGAGGTATGGTATGCCGGTAGTTCCCCACAGCCAATGTAGATATATATCTAGTTATAGTGAGTAACACTGGCCAAAGATGACAGTGGGAAAAGGCGTTCAGCACGTACATAAGATAAGTAAGTCATTACAATGAAACAAGATAGAATTCTTCGCAAGCACTCGACCGCAGTCTTTGCCGTCCAGTATGCGATTCAATGGGAACACACACTCATACTTCAGCCTGTAGCACCGAAAATAGAGCTGGAGTAGAAGACCCGTCGAAGAAATGTATGCGACTGAATCGTTCTGAGCTTGAGGCATGGGTGTCATAAACGGAGTGTCCGAAAGCCTGGCCGAGTACCGACTGGCTGCCACTTAGTTTAGTAACGAACAAAGGACGAGAGCTTACCTGCAGGCCCCGGACCCGTTGTTGAGACAGGGTTCTGGCCCCTCTCAGGCATACTGCGATGATACTCTGGAAGGATATGAGTATAAGGTCCAACATGTCGATTGAAGCATGTTACCTCTTGGGAGAGCTTCGATAAGCCTCGATACATTGTCACGTAACGTGACCGGCAACAAAGGTCCTCTGCCGTGGATCTGGTAGAGCTGTACAAGATGTCAATTAGTTTGGTAATGGATAAAGTTTGAAAGGTCGCTTTTGAGAGTAGGACTTGGCTGGTGGAGGGTATGCTGTTTGAGAATCAATTGAACCTGCCTTTGGATGCGATGTCTCCTTGATTAGACGCTGCAGAAGGGGACTAGTTGCACGTTTCGTATACAATTGCGAACATGTCAACCATTGAGAGTCTTTACTCACTGCGGCCGTGAGTGTGGTCTCTCTGGACTGCAAAGGTGAATCAATGAGAATCTCTCCCGAGGCAAGATGTAGGACCCTAGCCGCCCTCCAAATCCAGCTGCATTCAGAATGATATCATGTATTTCGAGAGAAAATGAGGATCATACATACCCAGCTTGACACCCGGCAGCCCTCTGCGACCCCCCGTGCACCTCTCTATATTGTGGTCCTTCTAGATGTCTTACGAAGAGATGCTGGATGGAAGGTGCAAGTATTAGTGACTACAGGCGCATGAAAGGTCCTGAAAGTAAAGGTCCAGCAACCTGGCAGCGTCGACGCCGTATGATACCTTCTGTCGAATTTGGAGAAGGGTAGTCGATGGCTGGCAGCGTCCCGGATATCCCGAGCCTTGGTCATGATGCAAGACCATCTATCTTTGTCTCTGTGCGATCGTCCCAAGTGCTCGGGCCAACTTCAAAATAACTTGTTAGCATGTGTTCGTGCACAAGTTGAACGCGTTGGTACTTACTCCTTCAGTTCGACCTGCTCATGGCACGTCACCCCCCTTTCCGCCAAGTACTCGGGCTCATCCCTTTGCATCATCTTCATGGCACTTTCCTATGGAGATATATATCTAAGAAGAGTGAGTAAGACTGCCAAAGATGACAATGCAAAGAGATTTTCAGCACGTACATATGATAAGTCGTCGTAAAAGAAAGAGGTAGAATGCTCGTAAGAAAATCGTATACATGGTGATAAAACAGATTGAGGCGGACCAGCAGCCATGAGTAAGCGGTCTCGTGGAGAATATAAGCCATACTAGAAAACCTTAGCATTGTGGCTACTGTGGATGTATCTCGGAGGGGACCGACAGGTCAAGGTATCCAGAGAGATACCAAACGTCAAACACTGTTCCTGAAACGCATCCAGCTGATGCTGTTCGAGTGAGGCATCCGCAAATCAGAGTCTTCCAGGTATCACTGACTAGCTCGCTACATCTTCCTAACCTGCTCGAGAAAATGCAGACTGCACAGACGCTAGTCACCGCTGGAAGTTCGTCTGTCTTGCACAAATCCATCATGGCCTCATGTATGTCGGAAAAAGAATGGGACCCTCACTCAGGGTAGAATTAGACTGTATCACGTTAGGACTTAGAGCTGCATCAAGAGGCAGCTGAAACTTACTACCTAGACCTTTCTATGCCTGCTGCCGCTCCCGACTGTCTCTCCATACTTCACGTGGTCAAGAGCTTCCTCAAGACTATATACAAAACCGATCTTCACATCCAACTATGAGTACAAAACCGTACCAACCCGTCTGCATTTGTATTGTCTCCCACCGCCAATCTCACGGCGCTTTGGGACTGTCATACCAGCGAGAGGGCTCTGCCGACGATACGTAATAGAGATTGAAAAGGGAAAGAGCGCGGGCCGCTGGGATGATGAGGTGGGTTTATGAGTGTTTGTGATGGTCGTTTCGCATTATGATACTCTTCATCAGAGGTGTGGACTTCAATAGCTGGAGTGCGGTACGCTGAACGTGGTAAAGGCTTTTTCCAGGTAAAGTGATTAGCTTGGCCAGCTTGTAGTTGTCAGGTGGCTTTACTTTTTGAGAATGGGCTTGGTCTTGTGCCAAGTGTAGGTAGCAACAATCTTCCTCGGAACTTATCACAAGCACTCGGCTGCAATTTTCGCCATCCACCTTAGTTCCATTGCAAAAGCGTGGCGCCATTGTGGACTTTGCACGGCATAGGAGACTGAGTACCAACATTGCGTAAGTTCATGGCAGGAACCCTCGGGCCTCTCCCCTCGTGTCCAGGGACAATTGCATTCGAAGAGGAGGAAGAGGAAGAGGGTGCAAACGTAGCCGATAGGTGGGTTATATGTGTTGGAACCGGGACTGCCCTGGTCTCCAAATCGTAGACGCAGGATGGATTGTGGAGCTTACAAAGCACCGAGAATGGTGCTGCCGTAGGAGATCTGTCCAAGAATTGAATACGACCAAAGCGCTCTGAGCATCTCGCCCGAGTGTCATCCACAGCCGCTTGGGTAAAACGGAGTGTTCTAAAGCCTGGCTGCCACTTAGTCTGATAACGGATAAAGGACGAAAGCTTACCTGCAGGCCTCGGAGCCAGATCTCTCAGTATCGCTCTCCATGATGATCAGGATGATATCAAGGAGACACGGCTCATCACGTAGTGCACGGGAAGAAGTACCTTTTGTGATCATACTGTAGAGAAAAAGCACGTCAGTGATACCTTCAAGGTTGCGAATCTTTCAAGATGAAGTCCAGTACGGAGTGACTAACCTCAGTCTTGACGTTGTATGTGCACTTTTTATGACTCCCGTCGCATCTGTTCTTTGCGAATCTGTGAGCATCACACTGCCGTAGCCTCGTCAGACAATACCGGAAGGTACACAGAATCCCGAGCGTGGAATGGGAAAGGCCAGAGTTTTCACGTACAGCGGTGCGATTTGGGGCCCTTCCTGGCATCACACTGTCCGGTCCTGTCAATTTCGATATATATATCTAGGTAGAATTAACAATGCTTCCAATTTTGAATACTGGAATAGACTTTCGATACGTACATATGAAGTCAGAAGACAAATATTATAGAAATGGACAGAAACGTTCACGCTACCTCATATATTTATAGAATGACATTTATAAAATGACACAGAGGTTGTCTGGGCTAGCCAGCTAGCCTTACAGAAAAATCACCATCATACTCAAAGGGCAGCAGATATCGATGGAAAGACAACAGCTATACAGAAATAATGGGCTCGTATTGAGAGTCTGACACCAAGAACCGATTTGAGGTAGCCGAGATAGCAGAGAACAAACAATTAGACAAGTCGAGCCGGAAGATATGCAAGTTGCCAGCCCCTTGAGATTAATGTGCCTATGCTGCTGACGGGTCCCTAAGGTACTAACTAGTCCAGCAGTCCGTATGAAGTAGACAGTTGGCACACAGGACGGGTCATAACAGCAAGTACCAAGCTTGATGATAGACATATTCCCTTCCATTCCTACCAAAATGGCATCTCGCATGGCAATGATGTCCGCTTGAATTGGAAGGAATGCGGTATAGGCTGTTAAATGTCACCCAAACATTGGGTAGAGGGAAGAGTGGGTCTCTATTCGCTAGCGCATTACAACACATGTCTCCCTCTGCATGCCCCCTCTACAGCCCCGTCCAATAAACGCTTGAAATAGAGGGCCTCGGCTCCACATGTAGGAAAGCGACAAATGGGAATAAGTGAGACATCCTGAAGTGGTGATATCCCAGTCCGGAAACGGACATGAAACAAGGTTCTTTGGCGGGGAGTAGGGAGAGGGGATCCAAGCTCCGCCCTCCTGCACTCCTTACTCGCGCTCCTACAACGCCCCCTGATCAGCAACAAAAGCCTCCGACATGGCCACCTCCTTCTCTATTCTTGACGTTTGCTTCTGTATGCCTGCTGGCAGGCAACAACAGCGGGGCTATCATATCTTGACAGCCATTCCCTACATGTCTTTAAGCCTGGGTTCTGTACACTGTACCCACCCGTGAAGCAATCAACGCAACAATGCGCTTCCAATCCTCCTCACATGCAATCATCGGCTGTACCATTCTAGCGTCAACAGTATCCGCCCAATTCTTCCTCAACAGCCTCCCCTCCTGCTGGCAGACATGCATCAAACACCGCGGTCCCCAATGTCCCGACACCGACCTTGACTGTACGCACCCTCACCCGCACCATGATCGCCATCAAACATCCCTACTAACACCTCAGCATAGGTGCATGCCATTTCGCCTCCACCTCAAACCTCCTCCCCATCCTCATCTCCTGCGTCCGAAACCAATGCACCGATACCTCCCTAGCCGGCTACCTCATCGCCCCATTCGGAGCTCTGCAGACTGCTTGCTCGAATACCCAATACACCATCTCAGACGATGACGTGGCGAGCGTCAGTGCGGCGGCGGCGAGTGCGAAGGTAAATGCTGCTGCGAGTACGGCGGGGGGAGATACGGTGACGGCTACGGGCTTGACGAGGGCGCATAAGGTTGCTGCTGCGGTGACGACGAGTGGTGGGGCTGCTGCTTCAAGTGTCGCAGGGACTACGGCGGCGGCGACAACGACGCCATTTGTTCTTGCATCGTCGGTATCGGGGACGACGCAGGGTTCGAGTGCGAGCACTGTGCCTGTCGTCATTGCGAGCGATACGTCAGTACTGTCGTCTACTTCTACGGCGACGTCGAGTAGCAGTAGTACGAAGGCGACTTCGACGGCTAACGGGGGGACTGTCCTTGATCAAGCGGGTAATAACCTGGGCTCGAGACTGAAGGTCGGGAGTGGACTGGGGATGGTGATTTTGGGCGCTTGCGTCCTCACTGGACGCGTATTATTGTGATTGTTCTGTTGGCATTTGATGTTGCGTTTGCATGAGATACCCACTACAGTGATGATTTGGTGTTGGATACACACTATGATTACTGCATGATACACACACTCTAGGAACTATGTCCACTTGCAGACGGCATCATCATTCTTGCGCTCGTCTTGCTCTGGTTTGCGTAGCAAGATACATCCTCATCTGCATCTTCATCCCCAGCCAGCAGCATCGCAACCTTGGTCTTCTTTCTTTGTGTCGTGTCCCCTAAGTACTTATTCTCGAGGCTCGAAAATCCATTCAGCATACATCCCCGCCTCCACATTCCTACAGCCACTCTGGTAGTCAAGACCCCCCAAAGTTCTCTGTAATAAATTGTCTCTCCCACCAACGGTTCAGAGCGATTGACGCCGTTTAAGAATGCAGGTGGTGCAAGGAGAAGCTTCACGACTACGCTGCTATACAGAGTTTTAGAAAAGGTGAGTTGAGAATCTTACTTGTTGGATGCAAACAGATCTTGCCAGATTCTGCGATGTTTTGCCAGACTCCGCAATATCTTGCAATATCAGTATCTCGCCAAATATGGACAGAGGCCAGTATATATCCCTAGGTGCTTGATGTTAGATCCATAATTATAGAAAATTATAGAGTCAGACTCGGACTAGCGGTCCTGTTCTAATGGGAGTCTTGGCACTTGGTGCCCCTTTAGCCTCGCCAGCATAGGTATTGTATTTCCCCCACCGTCCGTCAAAGCAAAATCAGTAAACCTCTCATAACAATGAAGGAAACACATCACTATCAGTTTCAATACTAGCACACGCATCCTGGTTGCAAGTAAAATCATACTCTGAGTATCCGATCTACGTGTTAAGTTTCGTACTTGGATTTCCAAACCCTGCTACCATGCATTCGCTCTATTCAGTCTCTACATCCCCTCATCTTTTTGATTTATTCGAGCATATGAGCCGTTGCGATGACTTCCCCGGCGTAAAACTGTCTGCGGGTAAGTCTCCTGTAGAGTTGCGGTCTTACTTATTAAGCATGGTACTGGTGGGAGGGAAGCGTTGGGGAAGGTATTATTCGAGTTTGGGAAGAGAGGGAATGGTGGGAAAGGGTTTTTGGAGAGTGGAAACGGGGTTCGGAGATTATGAATGTTGCCCTTGGGAGCCTTTCATGGTACGGAGTTCATGTTTCCAGGGTATTGTGCGGGTAAAGAAGGATTCTTACTTGCTAGATTGATCGACTGCGTATGAAAGTATTGTAACAGTCATTTTGACTTTGTTTCTGCTGAAGCACAAAGCTGAGAGGCTGGCACTTACAACTCCTATGACTGTAGAGATTTGGGTGTATGCTGCTGTCCTGTTCGGCTGGGAATACATACGAGTCAAAACGAGAACGAGAAGTTGCGGATCAAAGGCACTGTTCTCCAAGATATCGGACCTTCTGCAAGATTATCGTCCGTGAAATCTCTGAGCAACAACTCAAATCACTACATACAGGATAATGTGCTATTAGCTGCGATCCTCCATTTCCTTCCCCTCGATGCCCTGTTCTTCGACAGGCACAAGATGTACTCCCTCATCAGTAGCAGTCAGTCTGACTTTGATGCCTCGAGCAATGCGCTCCATATCACTAACTTCTTCCAGTGCATGATTTTCATGCAAAAGATTCGGCTGTTGCAGACCATGGAAAATGAAAGCCAGTGGTGACGACTTCCATATCTGCGCCCTGTTACCTGTTGGTCTTGTCTCGATGACCATGGCCGCGAAGAACAGGATTGTCGCCAATACCATGATAGCCGGAAGTGCTAACCAGCCCCAGCGCACTTGGAGGCAGGTCTCGTCATGCATCACCACACCCATTGCGGGAATACTATGATTGCTCAACCCGGCCTGGCGAACATATGTCGTCAAAGTATTCGAGATATTGTGAAAAGTGCTATTGACACGGTCGAAAGTGATGTTGCCGTAGTTGTATATAGTTTGCAGGTTTTGCGGACCATTGAAACGGTTGATAAGACCATTTTCGTCTTGCACACCAGTAATGGTACCGTTGAAGAAGTAGCTGAGATATTGACCCCTGAGGCTGTCTATCAGAACATTGTCAATGGCGTACAGACATTCGTGCTCAAGCATCGACGAGGGAAATGACGGGTTACTTTTGATCACTGGATCAAAAGTAAGATTGTAAGGCAGCCACCGGGAATTGAGGTCTATGCTGTACCCTATTGCAGCTAGCGAGGTCCGTTCCGAAGTGTCCAGACATTGCGTATCGACAATGGCTTGCCACTCAGCCAAGCTATCTTGGGAGCCAAAGAATTCGTATTCACTTTGGAAGATGTCACCATCGGTGTCTGATATCCAAGTCTCTTGGAAGTCTCCTACTGACACCGAGGCGCTATAGGTCCGTACACAGGGGTTGATCGTACAACTCGCAGCGCCGTAACCTAAGCATTGCCAAGTATTGTTGCCGCTCTGACAGGCCTCTTTCGATTCGTCGGACTGTCCTTCGTTTGTTGGGTTAAGCCAAATAGGATTTTTCGCCACGATAAAATCTATATTGGAAGATACATTCATCGTTGCAACATTGTATATAGCATTACCTCCGGAAGTGCCTATAAACTCCGTAGGTAGTGTCCCATTAGAGTTGATGAAAGTTCCCGACGGAAGGTAAGATATTATACTCTCTTCAGGAGGAGTATTGTCAGATGGGCTACCGTTACTTGAAGTATTAAACCGGAGATCACTTGTAACGTCGGTACAGCCACCGCAAAAACCAATCGTGCTGTATGGCTGTGAGAACGAGCAGTTTCCTGTCAGGCAACTAGGAGTCACAAGGCCACCGGGTGAAAAGATGCCCGCGTTTATGGCGGTCTGGATCTCAGGCGGAATGCTGACTGCCCCAGCACCAACATGACCACCAAAAGAACCAGGAGATCCGAAGACGTATGTGTAGACGTTTGTTCGAGGAATTGTGGCCTGCTGACCCGGAACCGGTACATTGCAGCCGTAGTAGCGAATGATTTGCTGGGCAAATGGATCAATCGCAAGCATGACGATCGTGATTAGAGCCCAAAATGAAGACAAAGGATGTTGTAGGCCAAGTTGCCAAAGAAGCGAGAAGGCACCTAGAGGTCCACGGGTTGCTGAGTCGTACTTGACGATATCCTCTAGCGATCTATCGTCCCTGAACCATCGCCATTTTAGCTGACCTATGTAGATATTGCAATTAGCATCACCATCATAGCTACACGACATGAGCTATACGACATTTGCATTTAAGGATGTCGATCTACAGGGGTCTAAACAAAACGTAAGGCTTTGCAGGATGGTTCTCCCACCGTACTTCTTGACGCAGAAATGAAGGCGATCGTGTTCTGCTGTACGTACCGAGACCTTCTGCAGTCACGAGCAGGACGGCAGCCTTCAAAATGACTACGTAGATCGATATGAGAGAGTTGACCGAGATGTGATAGGGCCATTGCGGCAACGGCTTGTTCTGATGGGGACGCACGGTGAGAACAATTGCAAGCAATGCGATAACGAAGATGATGCAGGCACCAATCTCCGCCCACCAATTCTTGAAAAGATGAGCGCGGCGTCGTTTGGGAAGAGCTCGTGCATTAGTTCTATGGCTTCTCGAGTCGCGACTCTTCCCGTCGAAGTCACCTGGCAAGAGGTGTTGCGCTGTTGGTCCTGGCTCGCGAGTCGAGCTTTCTCTGGTCACGTTGGTGAGATCAGGCGCATCCTCGCAGTCACTTATATTGATTGTGTCGTCGCTGTCAGGTACGTTGTGCTCAGAAGACCCTTTCGTCCATTGATGATCTTCGAGAAGAGGCGATGGTACGGAGTCATCCACGTTCATATTTGTTCAGAACCAAAGAAAGAGGAGACACAAAGGGGTATTTTCGTGGTTAGCCTATACATCGAAAAATCTGCTTTCGTGCTTCATATGAGACCGAGGATAGGAAAGAAGCTCCTCTTCCTGAAGAACCAACTGCTCAAGGAGAGCCAGTGGTTATGCGTAGACATGGCCGCGGCGACAGACAGCTCACTTTCCGCCGCCATTTCGGCTGTGTAGAAAGCGAAGGATCTGAAGGATTTGCTTAGCTAGAAGCTAGAAGTTTTTCCCGCCTCGGATTTCCCGTGTCGGATTACTGATCGGGTTACTAAACGGTCCCATCTAGTTTAGTCTCTCAGAGGAACTATGTAGCAGAGAGGCAAAGGCAATGGTGATAATGATAATGCGCCTTGCAGACACTCTGCGACGGCGGAACGATCTATCACTTGCGTCTTGATGTAGAAGTCTAGTTGAAGCTTGTTGTACGGACCTTATCCACGAAAGGATTCAGCCAATCGAGTCTTCTAAATTTACAGCCCCAGCGCAATCCCTTGCAGATCATTCGGATTTTGCTTGCTCAGCCGCGGCACCGTCGGTGTCACAAGGCTACAGTACAATGTTTTTCGGTGAAAGACCTGACTGATGTTCAAAAGCAAGACCCCGTTATCCAGGCAGAATTGCAGCTTACCCAAGTCTCTAGCTTGCAGAAGCTGGTCTTGCGAAGCCCCGACTTATGAACCAAGAATTCCATGACGGTAGGATATTAAAGAATGTGGCAAGCGGTTGCGGCGCGTCTTGTAAATAAGTGGAGGGAGGCTTGAACCCCTTGGCATTCTGGCCGTCGACGTTGTCTTAGGAATAAGGACCAGTACCACCATCTTCGCGGTCAGTCTCTAGGTCAACTTGTCCTCGTGCCCACGAGACCCGTTATAAACCTTCTGTCACCAGGTTGTTTCTTTTGTTCTCATCTATCGCCCAATCGCGGCGTTGATGCTTGTGGCTCATGGCGTCCGTCATCCCTATGAATGGAAATCCAGGTGTTGGGGTGCTCGGTATGACTTGCAAATGATGGCAATGGGCCTGTCAAAGTCTGGTAATGGCACAAAGTAAGGAGTAGGGCATCATATCAAGAATCACGCGTAAAATGGCATTTGCGATGGAAAAGGCCTTTGCGACAATGACTTGACCACTTATGTTTCCAATTCCAGTATGCCACTGTTGACAACCTCATCGAAATCGTACGCCCACCAAAGTCTTATCTGTCCACGGTCATGCTTCCACGCGCCAACATGACCGAGCGGGAATCCCAGCCGCTTCAGAGTTTCGTGGAGGTATAGTTGCTCTCCCTGCAATGGCCCCTTATCCCGGATAATAATACCGGTGTCAACACTCATTAGGGCGGCGAGATCGGTGGCGCTGTCACCGAAATATATTAGTGTTGCGAAGATGGAGTCCTTAGAGGCATCAAGTCGGGAGGGGCTGGAATTCTGGATCTGTTTCGAAAAGACGGAGTTCAGTGAGTGGACGGCTCGATCTTTATCATAAGCATCTAGGATGGAGTGGTCGTCCGAGTCAGACGACACCATTTTAGAGTCTAGGTCGGAGTCTGACGATGGTTGAGAAGATTCACTGACGTCTGAAAGGTAGTAAGTAGCATTCTCTCGGGCGTCCTCGGTGTCGCTGGGATCCTCCCGACTTGAAGTTGACAAAGCTGAAGTTTTTCGGGCGGTGCTGGCTAGATTTTCAGGTGATGACATTGGAGAAATAGCTTCTGGAGCGGAAGACCGGGGGCTAGAGTGATCTGAGTCTTCTTGTGGTGGCTCTCTGACGTTGGTCTTTCTGTATTGTGCGGCTTCCTCGGTGTCTGCGCTGCTTAAGCTGCTGCTGTCTTCTTTAGCCGACCCTATCCTATGACCAACACCGACTTGCTCGACATCTGTGTCACGACACCTCTTTCCCGGGCTTGCAAGCTCTCGTTCCTTGTTTGCAAAACTCCTACTATCTACCCGCTCCACAGTATTTGATCTGCTTGACTTGGGGTCATTCTCAGACTGTACTGCTCTTGATTTGAACCCGTCTTGTTCAAGATTTGTCGCACCCTGATCTCTTTTTGGGCTCAGTACCATGGGTTTCGAATAGCGGACCGAACTTCCGGCTTTCCTCCGTTTTCTTGCGGTTGATGTCACGGTCTTTTCACCTCGACTACCATCATCGTCTCCTCCACGCAATCTCACCTCACTGACATCCTTCTCTTCTGGATCCCAAACAACTTCATTAGCCCTGACCTCAATATCCAGCTTCTTCCCGCATGGCCTGTATAAACCAAGTCCATCCAGAAGCACCTGACCGTCCTGATCAATGAGCCCTTCTTTTTTTGCCGCAGCTTCAATGAGGCTCTCTATCCAAATCTTGCTCCAGTTCGTGCTCACGATCCCAATTCTCCCGTGTTTCCTCGTTACAATTGCGAGCATGCGCTTCCATCCCTTCCGAAAGACCACATCCCCACTGTCGATACAACGCTGGGCCACCCGCTGAACATCGGCTGGAATTACCCTTGCTTTGTGAAATGCATCTTTTCCTCGATCAAGGCTCTGACCTTCGAGTCCACGCAAGCTGTGCTGGTGGGTATACTCGTGGAGTAGATTGGTCCGCTCTTTCTCATTGGGCTTGTAGAGATCAAAGTGTGCGGTTCTATCGGCGGTGTAAGCATCAGAGAGCTCTGCTGCAGTGGGCGGAAAGGAGGGATTTGAGGACTCGAGAGGGGCGCGGTTTGCGAAGATTTCTGTGGGAATTGTCAGGAGAGCAGGAAGCGTGGATGCTGTGGTAAGGGTGGAGTCGAAATCTAAGACTAGAGATGGTGGCCACTCTGGGTTGGAATGTGCTGGGAATATGGCATTGGGCATGATATCATACCTGAAATTTCTAAGATTTTTGTTCCATCGACCTCCAGAGTAAAGTAGGTAGACACTTGTGTAGCCGTGACGTCGTTTCGAAAAAGGTACCTTAGGCTAGCGCCGCGCTAGCTGTCGAACTTCATATATACTTTACTCTCAAGAGTCCCGTTCTTCATATGCAGAGTCTCGAGAGGAACAACATTAATGGCAATAGATGATATTCGCTGGATGTTATATTCGCGTACGATATCAGCGGATCGTACAGAGCTCGACCTCACGTTTCTTGATCTGTAATAAGACATCTCGTTCATAGTACCGCTATCAAGACATGCGTGGACTACTACGCTGGAGATCGAATCGACCGTTTGATTAATTGGCCTCCGTGCAACAATCATGGAGTTCGTGTGCCTACAACAGTCACGGCGCTGGCATCCAACCCTTTGCCGTGTCCCTGTCTTTGCTGCTTGATGAGCTGGGACGGTCACTTGTTCAAGGGATTAATACCGTTCATCAAGTAGCTCATTGGTTGGCTACGTACTCAAGTGGAAAACTTGATGAACTGGAGATGACAGATCTTTAGGTTTGGCACGGTTGTCTATTTCTTCATGTACGAAGATAGGTCTTCTATTTTATCTGATTCCTATGTTTTCGCACAGAACTTGCTCGTATCTAATTTCCATTACCTCGCTTTCCCTGTGTATTGAGATTTCAAGAAGTCGCTTTGAATTGTGCGTTGAAGGGTGCGGGCAGCATTTACGATCATGTCGGTTCCAGATATGCTTCCTATATATCTGAACTGGTTTCAATTCTTGTATTATCACAACTCGCGCTACTACGCATATTAGTCTGCCCATCCCCTCGTCTTTCCAATCCACTTGACTACATACACCAGCGCCAGCAGGACTGGTACTTCAATCAACGGCCCCACGGTTGAAGCAAGCGCTTGATCGCTATTCGCACCAAATGTCGCCACTGCCACTGCAATGGCCAACTCGAAATTGTTGCTTGCAGCTGTGAAGCTTTGTGTGGCTGACAACTTGTAGCCAAAGCCAAGTTTATGGGTGACGAGCAAGGTGAAGAAGAAGACAATGCCGAAGTACACTATCAGTGGAGCTGCCACTCTGACCACGGATACAATCTGGTGGACCACTTGATGGCCTTGAGATGCAAAGAGGACAAGGATGGTGAAGATTAGGCCGATGAGAGACCAGGGATTGAGGTATTTGAGGAAGATATTGTCGTACCATTGCGGGCTGACCAATGTTCGAACAGTGAAGCGAGTCACTATAGCTGCGCCGAGTGGAATACCAAGGAAGACCGCAACACTTGTAGCGACTGTCGAGTATGAGACGTTGACCGCTTCGCCAGATCTTCCAATAACCCTGATGAACAGAATAGCTAGCGGCGCATACAGCACCATCTGCAGGACTGAATTGATGGCGACAAGGATAGCGCAGTATTCGTTGTCACCACCAGCAAGACCAGTCCAGATCAATACCATCGCGATGCATCTTGCCAGCCCAACGAGTATGAGACCTTCTCTCAAGCCTTCCTTATCTGGAAGAAAAGCCCACGACAGCCCTAACATTAGAAAAGGGGCGATGATCCAGTTCACGAAGATACTGAAAGCTATCTGGACCCATATATCCCGCTTCCTGAAGGCATGGTGCAGTGTCTCGAATTTAACTTTGCATAGGATCGGGTACATCATGACGAGGAGACCGACAGCGATGGGAATCGATACTCCCACGAATTTGCCCTTTTGCAAGGCTGGACCGGTGTTGGGTACGAAATTGCCGAGGATGATGCCAATTGCCATGGCCAGGAAGATCCATAGAGCGAGGAAGCGGTCGAGAAGGCCGAGGGATTTGAAGGCTGAGACTTTGGTGGTTTTGTCTGATAATGGCTGCCGTTGCTTTTCTATATCGTCTATGGGAGTTTTTGGGTCACCACTAGCGGCGATGGGGACTGCTTGAGAGTCTGCGTGGTTGTGGACAGCACTCCCATGAGTGTGCTCTTTCGAGTCAAGCATGGTGAGGATGGCTTTTTTGGAGGCAGCCAATGACCGGCAGTGAAGAATGATTGTCGAGCAGTACTTTGACTGACTAGGATGTTACAGAAGTGAAGAACGTCCACTCGGACCAGCAATGAAACCGGACTCGTCCTGCAGCCTATCTCTTCGCGCGGTCTATTATGTAGTAGAGAATGAAATTTCAAAACTAACCAAAGACTATACATTATGCTTGCAATTATACATCTTGCCTCCCCCAAATCAGGTATGATGACATCCCCCAAGCTTGTGGTTTGACACGAGCGTTACTAAGAGCAATGTTCTCGAATATGATGCTGAGAAATTTGCCCGTCATTCTAGTTCTAGACTGTTACTTTTCAACCAATCATATTGAAGCAGTGACATGCTCTTGTATTAGTCATCTCAGCGATATCGCCAACAAGCGTCACATTTTCATTCGATCTTCAACGACTACCCATGGTGAGATGTTCTTTGAGGGGCCGCTTCTCGGTTAGGTGGTTGTGTTGCGAATGATGCATTGTTAATCGCGTGATTGGTATAACGTGCATTGCCTGCAGCCGTTTTGCCTGCGCCCTCAATCCTCTGTTTTCATGTATGGTTGGATTAATGGATATAGTGCTGCTGTATCTTCAAAGATGTCTTAATACAGGATATGAACCACACAATCTATGCAGCCCTCCAGCATGGTATCGCTTCAAGGAGAAAGCGCAGAAGCCAAAACGCTTTACACGTTTTGACTACCAGCAATCACTCACTCAACCTTTGTGCCCTCCTTGTAGGCAACAGCTGGTGCAATATCACCACTATGCCTCCCCGTAGCAGGATCCTGTCCCATTATAATGCCATCACCTGACCCGTCACCCGATGATCCATCATTCTTCTTGTACTCTTTCGATGCCCTAAGCTCACGAATAGCCTTCTCCTCATCCGTGAACTTCCCAGGGTGCTCAAATCCAGCCACACGCCTGTAATTTCGGTTGTAGTATTCAAACGTATATGGTTCCTCGCCATGAATGGCGTAGTCGCCAATCTCGCACATTTCGTCCGTCATGCGGAGGGGTACGCGGCAGACGTATTTGATGAAGCACATGATGAGGGAGGTCCAGACGACGTTCCAGCCGATAATGAAGAGGGCACCGACGATTTGGAGACCGATTTGGCGGCCGTTGCCGGCGATGGCGCCGCCTGGATTCGTGATGCCAAAGGCAGCGCATCCTTTCTTCGTGGCCCAGAGACCTGTTAGAGCAATGCATTAGCCGGCTGTTCAATCTCTTGAAGGATTTGTAAAGGGACAGGGGAGAACAACTTACCAGTTCCTACACCGCCAACAATGGCGCCAACAAAATGCGTGTGGAAAACATCAAGGGTATCATCGACTTTGCGCATCACCTGAGTGCGTCCGAAAATGTTCATGGAAATCCAAGGAACGGTGCCAGAGCCAACGCCAAGTAGAATGGCACCCCACCCAGCAACCACACCAGCAGCGGGAGTAATAGCGACCAAACCAGTGATCATACCCTGAACAGCGCCGATGACTGATGGTCTCTTGAAAAAGATCAAGTCCATAATCGTCCAGGTCAAGAGCGAGACAGCAGTGCAGATGTTTGTATTTAGAACAGCGCTACCCGCGTCTGGCGAAGCAGCATATGGATCTCCTCCGTTGAAGCCGTTCCATCCTGTCCATAGAATGCCAGCGCCTACCAGCATGAGTGTAATGTTGCTGGGCTTGGCATCGACTCGATCAGATGGTATTCGCGGACCGATCCACCATGCGCCAACGAAGCCTGCCGTTCCAGAAGACAGATGAATGACGTAACCTCCAGAATAGTCGATGACACCATATTTGAACAGGAATCCTCCACCCCAGATGCTGAAAGCGCCGATGGTATAAGAGAATGTAAGCCAAAGCGGGACGAAAATCATCCACGCGGTGAAGTTCATGCGGCAGAGATATGAACCAGCAATCAGTACTAGAGTAATTGCCGCGAAGACAAACTGGAAATAAACCATGGAGGCTTGTGGGAATGCTTGTGTGAGTGCGGCGGTTGGTAGATTCGAATCCTCCAGCTCAAAGCCCATATCGACCGATATGGCAGGATATCCGACGAGTGGTAACATCTGCGTTCCGAAAGACATTTGGTAACCCCAGACTACCCAGCAGACCAAGACAGCGGCGAAAGCGTAGAAAGCCATAAAGGCGGAATTGATTGACCACTTGTGCTTCACCCATCCAGCGTAAAGAACTACGAGACCAGGAATAGACTGAAGGGCGACCAAAGTACCGGCAGTCATCTGCCAGGCATTGTGACCTGGATCGAGCCATGGCGGTGCTACCGGATTGACGGATGCTGAAGCGCTGGCAACTGCTGCTGTTGCTTCTCCAGTTTTCTGAGCTGCAGCACTGACGACCGAGGCGCTGGTCGACGTCATGTTGGGGGAAAATTTGGCGTTGTCGTACCAAAGGCACGCTCTGTTACAGCAAAGATGGAGAGAATAATGTGAGGTCTCGGCGCGTGGGCAAGACGTGACAAGATATATAGCTCCATTTTGTGAATACCCCGGAGTGAAGACTCCAGCGAATGAGCTAATTCATCTCGGAAGCCTCGTCGAGATCGATACCCGGGTTGGAATGATTCTCGTCTAGATTAGCCACGGTAGTAGCCAGTACAAAGCCTCAGATGGACGATGCAGAATGGGTATTTCCATGGAGACACATCGATTACATGGTTGATCCAGCTCGCTAGGCTGAGATAAGAGGCTGAAGAATGGTAGATGATCATCTTTTGACTGTACCTTACAGATAAGCAGTCAATTAAACTTTCAGATAGGTAGGGTGGTGCCGGCCTTGGGAAGGCCTGGGACGAGGCACGGTCCAGCGTGTAGTGCGAGTGTGAGAACTTGGGACGGCCGCAAACATGCGACTGGATTCTGAAGAGACATCCCACTCTCCCCACATGGCAATTTCAACAGCCAAGCACTCATGGTGAAGCCATGGCACTGTTCAAAATGTCATGGCACTACTTCGGGCCCATTTTCTTCGCCTATTGTCTGCTGTTGGCCAATCAGTATAAAGCAGCTTATCTACTTTATTATGTTCGGACTCCCTGACATCATGCTATTCTTGTGGGCGGCCTGGCCGCTGTCGGCGACGGATGTGAATTTGTAGGTGGGTGGAAAAGAAATCGGAGGTCGACGAATCAGCTACCGTTGATAAGCGTTAGACGCTAAGCAAGGCGGCATTCTGTACAATTGCTAGGTCCTTTACATGAAGGAGATCAATTGCGTTCTAGATTTTCCATGAATCATGAATCTGGGGTGAGGCTAGCCGCTGCATACTACCGGTGTCATGGGCCCCTGCAGAGATCGTGGTGCGTAGGCATGCTGAAGTTCAGATGCTACTTTGTTTACTCCGTACTACCGGACCACGTCCACACGTGGTGCATAGATCCATGTTTGAACGTTGAAAAGTATGAAGTTGAACGTTGAAAGTATGAAGGCAACAAGCTGGAAGCTAGTGGTGACAGTAAGCAGGAAGAAGCGAAGTTGAAAGACGGGATGGCGTGGGCGGAGAGGCGGAGATGAGGTTGACGTCGTGAGACGAGATAACGAAAGATAAGAGAGGCCATTCTCCAGTCTAAAGTAGCCATATATGGACTAGCTTCTTCTGCCCGTCTCCTTTCTCCGGCAATGTCTCGCATGTCCTGCTACTCTTCAGTAAGGTATGACAGCTATGACCCCAAAATTTCTGACACACTGCAGCTGCACACCCTAGCAAAGCAGTGGGGTCAGCCTCAGTGATCTAGAACAATACAATAGAGTGTGAAACCGAATTAAAGGTATCATCACCACCATTGAATACAAATACTCTATCCCTACCATCTCCTCGCAATTGCAAAAGTCGCGTTCAAGCTGTTGTCTCCTCACTACTATTAAGAGCTGGCTTCAACCTAGTACAACAATTAAGCAATTGCGGCGAAGGTGCGGGTTAATCTGCAGGATGGCTGAATGTGGGAATACCTGATTCTGTTCATTCGGGGACTATTCGGCGAAGAATACCATTGGCCCTACTTCCTACTCTTTGCAGTCAGAGGTTGCCATGAGTCCGTGAAAGGCATCTATTTTTGTCAAGCCCCAATCCATCGGCTTGCGATACGGCCTCTGCTGTCTAGTGATTGTAGGAGAGATTACAGTCGTGCTATCATGTACAGGAAACGCTAGTGTTCTATGAGATATATTCTTAGCCCCATGAAGTCGAACGCCTCTCGCTAAAGCTGATGAATTGGAGCAGTTAGTATCTGTGATGGCTGAAATGCTGCGTCTCTCCAAGGACCTCGAGCCATTTCAGCAAGTCTGGAAATCATTATCTTGGAAAAGCGCCAGCAGAACCATATGATAAACATCCGTTGTCTCAGTTAATCAGGTTTGTCATCAGAACATGACTGGCCGTGCCCTATTCCTCTCCGAACTTGACAGGCGAGAGCCTCTGCTCCGAAGCCTCCCTTCAATCTGACTCGTCGACGTCAATAGCATCAATTGCTCAAGCGAAGTGAAAATTTGAAGTTGCCACTCAATCCTACTGGCTGAATTTTTTTGTGAAAATTCTTGGTCTTTCATCGCGTGACAGAGTCAAACATTTACCTAACATCATAAGCAAGAACTTCAACATGAAACATGAATCGCCTCCATCCCACACATCGTCTAGGATCAAATCTCAAAACGAGGACCAGCGAATCTTGTGATTCTCTCGTTCCGCTCTATACATCTCACATTCTGCTTCGCACGTCCACCCAGCAGGTTAAAGCGATCAAAATTGCATCCGACGCAGGCACGGATTGGTCTCTAAAGCCTAGACTAATCACGCTCACAGCCAGCAGACCCATAGACATTGCTTTGCACACACGACGGCGAGAATCCTCGCCTCATAGTAATATCCATATACTCAATTTGATCAGATGAGACGCCCAAGGTAGGTATCATTCTAGGTTTTACCAAATCTATGGCATGACCTTGCTGTCACAAGTTGATTGAATGAAGATGCTGTAAGGAAATGTGGGAGAGTTTCGCCTCTTGAGACAAAACCTGAACAGACAGGTCTTCATAGACGTTATTCATTATGTTCGTATGGTCAAGCTATCTAGTGTTCTAGTCGGTGTACATATATAGGCAGGTCTACAATAGTTGATAATCACATAGACTAAGTCCCAATAATCAAGCCTTCCCAGCACTACCAAACATACCAGGATACTCCTCTACAGCCCCCTGCATTACACCCGTACCTCTCTCTCTCATCTCTGTCGGCCCCGAATCCCCACCATTCTCACTTTGCAATTCCATATACCTCTGATCCGTATACTTATCACCAATGACCTTCGTATAACCCCTCTTAGC
>JASZXT010000280.1:0-32035 GCA_035521555.1 Lecanoromycetidae sp. Uapishka_2
GTGTTATGGGGAGGGCATGGAAGATGGGGGATTGAAGACGATGTGGTCCTTTAGCTGGTCTGCGGGTATCGAGGAGTTAAAGGATGGATCTGGTTTGGTTCGTAGACGTTTGGTAGAACGGCGCGCGGAAGATTCGTGGCGGCGAGAGGTGTAGGATGTGAAACCAGCGAGTGAGGGAACAAGGAACAGGAGATTTATTGGTGATCGGTGAGGCACCAAGAGGGACATGTCGTCCGTGCAATGGGACTGTTGTCGAGTACCTTCATGAGCTTCAACTTTTTTAGCCAGAGGGTCGATATTAAGATCTTTCGCGGAGGACGCACTTAGGGCTTGACAATCTCACTAGGCTAGATCAGCGGACTATCTACTGAAGAGCTACCTTACTTCTAACGTACGCGGCAGCCGCGTAGTAGTTATGGAAGACATCAATCACTAAGGTTTTTTAGGTACGTGGATGAATGCCTATTCAGGTGCAAAAATAGATAGAGAGTGCGAGTCAATGTCCAATATATAGATGAATGAGGAATCATGAGACGAAAGAGACCATTACTGAATTTTAATGACTTATATTTTGTTAAACACCAGAAATTAATTCAAGACCCTTAAATGGTCCTAGGCTGGATAGTTCAGTGGCAGAATTCTTGCTTTGGGTACTTTACTTGTATGTAAGAGGTCCTGGGTTCAAATCCCAGTTCAGCCCGCGATTTTTTGCATCAGTTGTCAATTCTGGATTGCAGGGTGCCGAACACATGCTTTTCAGATAGTTTTGCTTAGGCATAGGAATTGGTTGACTACCTAGGGTAAAGGAAACCGATTTAAATGTTATCGTTAGCTTGATATCGTAATCTAAACGCCGGCGCGTGTTCTCAACTGCACAACCTTTTGCGCCCGGTCTCACATCGGCTTCGAATCAAACAATGCGCATATGGGTGATGAGAAGTCGCAGCGCCTCGACGACGCGCTGTCGTCGCTGGTTGATACTCTGATACCGAAGCTACCGGAGGAAGATGAAGCTACGGTGGACGAGAGACGCGAAGATGCCCTTGACTTGGCTAGAACCATCCTTGATGGGTGGGCGATCCTCGCACAACTCATTGGCCTTGGCTGACTTCTAGTATCAGTCATGGCAGTCCCGCGGTCGTATCAGACGTCAATCATGCCGCCGACTTGATCAAGAAAAAGCGTGAGCGCTGTTTCCCCACATGCCCCACTTCAACACAGACAATCTTACAGATTTGAAGTGCTACGCGATAACAGTTCCCCGGATAAGGCAGTCCAATTCTCAAATTTGTACGCGCGGCTCCTTACTCAACCGGTACTCTCCCAGAAGTGGTCAATCTTATATCTGTTACACCAATTGGCAGACTCGGACCCTAATGGCGACGACCGACCATCAGAGGGCGTACAGCCGTTCAATACGGATCGGCGACCGAACAGTCGAGAGCCAGACATAGACAATCATGTCAATGGTCAAGATGCACAAGTGTTCAAAGATGCTTTTGCTTCAGCAGGACTTCCGAGATTACCACTTCGGGAGACCCAGCCCAGAATTGGATCCCAGGACCGGAAACCGGTGGAACGGAGGAGTCATAACAGGAATAACAAGCAACATGAGCCTGCTGAAGATGGCGGTGAAGATGGCAATGGAGAGGTAGGTAAGAGCCATTCGTCAGCGCCGTCTGAAGCCGCACTTTTGCGTGACCTTCCCTTCACTCTCCAGAGCCTCTCATCGACCAACTTACACTTTTCTTCCTTGACGACGCTGGATCTCCCAAAAGACTTGCCTTTGCCCATTGTATCTCTACTGCATACACTAGCAGAGCCTTCGTTGCTATACCGAAGTCTTTCCGACTTCGTGCAGTCTCGTGACGAAGGGCTCGTAGGTCAGAGTCTTCGATCCGCAATCAGAAACGAGCTGCGGTCTTATCTTAGTCTAATTGCGACATTGGAGGGTGAGATCAGGCGAGCTATTGCATCTCTAGAAACCCATGAGCAACAAGGAAGAATCGGCAAGGCTGGGGTCACACTCAAAAGATGTGTAATCTGGACGAGAGAGGCAACTATGGGGTTGCGATTAATGAGTTTGATGGTTGAGGAGTCGAAAAGCAAGAAAGGCGGCCAACTGATCTCGATGATTCACGCCTTTTCGACTTCTCACGGGGATCCATTTGTCGGTGCTTTTGCAGAGCGTATGCTATCTCACGTGACACGACCTTTTTACGACATGCTACGACAGTGGATATATGATGGAGAGCTTTCTGATCCTTACCATGAGTTCTTTGTCATCGAGCACAGTTCGCAAGAACCCGGAGAGGATCTTCGACGAGCTCCAGCAACGAGTGTATGGGAAGAGAAGTACAAGATGGACGAGGCTATGATTCCAAGCATCGTCACAGAGGATTTTGCTAGAAAAGTATTCCTGATTGGCAAGAGTCTGAACTTCATTCGCTACGGCTGCGGCGATTCTGCCTGGGTAGAAGCATACTGCAAAGACGCTTCTCGAGAACTCAAGTATGGCGATACCGCAACTCTCGAGACTTCAATCGATCAGGCTTACAAAGCCACAATGGCTCGTCTAATTTACCTAATGGATGACAAATTTCAACTATTTGAACACCTCAACGCCTTGAAGAGATACCTGCTCCTCGGCCAAGGCGACTTCATCGCTCTTCTCATGGAATCATTATCAACCAACTTAGACAAACCGGCAGGCAGCCAATACCGACACACTCTGACAGCCCAATTAGAGCACGCAATCCGCGGCTCAAACGCTCAATTTGATTCGCCAGATATTCTCCGTCGTCTAGACGCTCGTCTTACGGAAATGGAGAAAGGAGACACAGGCTGGGACGTATTCACCCTCGAGTACAAAGTCGATGCTCCCGTGGACGTTATCATTACTCCCTGGGCCAATCGTCAATACCTCAAAATCTTCAACCTCCTTTGGCGCGTCAAACGTGTCGAATTTGCTCTCGGAAGCACCTGGCGGCGTTGTATGACTGGTGCACGTGGCGTCCTCGCAGTCGTAGACGCTAAGATGAGCAAAGACTGGAAGACAGCACGCTGTTGCATTGCTGAAATGATCCATTTCGTCAACCAATTACAGTACTACATACTCTTCGAAGTCATTGAAGCATCTTGGGACCAACTTCAGGCGGCGGTGCACAAGCAGGATTGCACGCTGGATGATCTGATCGAGGCACATACGAAATACCTAAAAGCCATCACCCACAAAGGCCTCCTAGGCTCAACCCGCCATAATGCCACAACCGGTCATCGCGAGGACATCTTCACCGTTCAATTGCACGAATTGCTGAAATTGATGCTAGCATACAAAGAAGCAGTCGAAGGCCTCTACTCCTTCTCCGTCGCCGAATTCACCCGCCGCCAGGAACTAGCAGCGAAAATCGAAACACGAACCGCGCAGGGTAAATGGGGTCTTACCGAAAAAGACGACGATGATCTCAATTCTCCCAACCCGTTCGCCTCCAAAGACAAATCTTCCGAACGCACGGGAGCCGACTCTCCCTTCCCAATCAGCGGTCTCAACAGCAGCAGCGATGATGCCATGCTACCTGCCCTGCGCAAGCGCTTGCAGGACCTCTCGGCAGATTTCAAGACGCGGGTTAATAATCTGCTGGGCGATCTTATCGTGCAGCCGGATGTGGATATGAAATTCCTGGCTGTGGTGATGAACTTCAACGACGTCTACGCGCCGCGGAAGAGGCGGCGGGAGCATAATAAAGGTGGTGAGAAGAAGACTCCTGTGCAGACGGGAGAGGCGAGCAAGAAGGATGCGGGAGGAGGTAGGGTTGTTTCTGCTGGTGAGGCTGTTCGTAAAGGCAGGGAGATTGGGAAGGAGAATGGGAAGCCGAGCGGTGCGATTGGAACGGCTACGAAGGTGGTGGAGAAGAGTGCAAAGGTACCTACGAAATGATCAGAATTTTGGCGAAGCGTTGGCGTTCGCAAATGCGTGGACACGGCGTTGGATGGGGAAGCTAGGGGCGGAGCCTGCTAGGTAGGTATCTGTGAACGATATGATATGCAAGCTATTTTCAAAAGAAATGTGTTCAATATTCCTGCTAGAACGTTTGCAAGCATCAAGCATTTTCCTCTCCCTACCTCAGTCCGAATCCGAGTCAGAACCGTCGTCCGAGCTATCAGAATCGTCATCCGAGCTGCTCCCTGATGAGCCAGAGTCAGAGCTTGACGTCTCTCCATCACTCAATCTCGCTCTACCATTCGCTTGCTGCTTCATTGCCCCATTCGGCTTTGCCTTCCCTTCCGTCTCACTCTCGTCACTGCTGCTGCTGCTGCTGCTGCTGCTCTCACTGCTGCTATCATCATCGTCCGGTACGCCAGTTCTCCTCCTATTATGCCTACGCTTCCGCCTCGGCTTTACCCCATTCAGACTCGACTTGGCCTCCGCTTTCTGACCTCCATTCACAGACACATTCCCTCCGTTCGCGCCATTCGTCATCGTAGATCCATCATCCCCAAAAACAGTCTTTTTCGCCAAACTCCCCTTCGCAACACCAGTCCCACTGATCTGCTCAACCCCACCCATCCCCTTACTTTGAATCGTCGCTGGCGGCGCAAAATTCCTGAAAATGGCGCTTTGTGGCAATGCGACGACGTCCTCGACGACGTCCTCGTCTTCACCGACGCCCCAGAGCACGATTTCCGCTCTCCGCCTTTTCCTCGCTCGCTGCTCCCACTCTTCCCTTCCACCGTATAATTCCCATTCCCGTTCCTCTCGCTCATCTTCCTTTTCGCGCAGCTCAGCTTTCATCCTCGCAACAGCGGCATCGTAGTCTCGTTTCCTGCGCGCCTTGCACTCAGCGTGTGTCTCTTGATCCATCTTCTCGTTCTCAGAAGGGTCGTTGTCTAGCCACTTTTCGTCCTCTTCGCGGATGGCGAGGGCTTGGATTCGAATTCGTGAACGGGCGGAGGGGCCTTTGAGGCCTTTGAGGTAGCTGAGAAGGGCAGGATCGTAGGATGAGGGTATGTGAGTGAGAGAGAAGAGGTGTTTGAAGATGTGGTTTTGGTGGGGTTTGGAGAATTTCCAGTGAGCGGTGTCCGTATGGTAGGAGTTAAGGTAGATTAGAGCTGGATGGGTAGTCTGGGTATTTGAGGAGGAAGGTGAAGGTTGTGAAGATTTGGGATTTGGCCTTTGTTTCACTTTCGGTTTCTTAGGCTTTTTGGGGGGAGGAGCCGGTAATTTCGTTAGAGGTGGATCGGATTGAGGGGAAGACGGCCGAACGTTCAGTGGTGTGATTGACTTTAAAGCTGGACTGACACTTGAAGGGTCGAAGGACGGATCAATGGCTATTTGTTCCTCTACCCACTTCTTGTAGATCTGTTTGGCACCCTCTCCATCTTCGGTCTTGGCTTCTGGCGCAAAAGACACAGATTTACGCTTGTTGGACGGCGCCTTCTCTTTTGCTGCTGGTTTGGGGTCCCTTTTCTCATGTGGGAGCTCCGTGGGATATTCACGATTGACAAATACTTCATTCCTGGATGTGAACTTTGAAGTCTTGGCTTTCTTTGGGGTGCGATCAGTAGCAGCGGTCTCGACATCGAATTCACTGCCACCCGAACTCTTTCTCTTCCTTACATTGGCGTCGACCCCCGTATGGTGTGTCGTGATATCATCCGGCTTCTCTTTCGCAAATTTGAGCTTCAATCCGAGCTTTTTCCATGCTGGTACATGTTTGGTTGCTGGGCTAGAAACTGGTGCCATTGCTGCGAAGACCTCGTTTCTCTGCCATGTAGGAGGAACGAAGTGATGGATTTTACCTTCTTCAGTGTCTTCTATACCGACAGCGTCCTAAGAAAAATACAGAAGATGGAGAGATGGGCGAGGATGGGAAAGGTTTCGATAGGCGGTGAACTTCCGCACTCCAAGCCCTACATATAGCCCTAACTCTCTATTGAAGCTCCTGGGCTGTGGGGCAGGCAATACCCTTGAAACGACTTAACAGGTAATCGTTATGTTTCTTGTATCTAGCAAAATAGCACCAGCTCTGGGGCCTCATTGCGGAGGTGTTTCGCCATTTATGCACCCTCGTCAAATCATTCATGCGTATGCCGCTCAAACGCCCAAACGATCCCACTCCAGCGCCTGCTCGTGAGAGCCACATAAGCCTTCCTACCGACCGATGACCCTCTCGTACTGCTCGTTCTTCACGGACCCTCCACTCATCGATGTCCGAACATTTCTCTTGAAGCCTTCTCGGTTCGAACGTAGATCTTCGGCTGCCTCTTTGTTCAGAGGATCTGAGGCGTTGGGCTCCAGGAAAAGGAACTGTAGACAGCGTATTAGTTTGAGTCTCAAATGCAGGTAGTTGGCAGCCTCGAAAAGCGAAACCACCATCACTTTAATCCCCGAGCCGGATTGTATATAGCATACCTGCAACCCAACAATAACAGCGTTCAAATTCAACACTGGCTTCCAGTCCTCCCTCAATATATTCAAGCACACATTTCCCTCCAGATCGATATTCGGATGATATATCTTCTGCGTGCACTTCACTTTTGGTGGGTCATGAGGGAAATTTTGGTTGATAGCAAAGCTGAAGTGAAATGTGCCGCCCTTGTACATGCCCTCGTCTGGGTCGATGGTGAGTGTGAAGTTGAGGATATCATCTGGGTTAGGAAAGGTGGTTTTCATAGTACGTCCGAGTGTGCCTTCAAGTTCGGCGAGATCTGGGAGAGGATGGGAGTTAGCTGGGGAAGACTTTCGAGCACGTGGTAGAGGGTGAGAGGGGGGTCGACGTGCCTTTCTGTACCCGTAGCTGAGCCGCTGTGACCTTCTTCTTTTTGATACCCGCAGCTCCTTCGGCGTTCGCATCCTTCTGCTGCTGTTGTTTCTGCGACTAAGCATCAGCCTTGTCCTTGCAGAAATTGTACTGATAACGCAGAATTAAAGCGCGGGAAGCTCAGGCTCACCATCGACCATATTTTTAACATCTTGGCGAGGCTGAGGATATATACTTGCGTAGAATCTCAACAGATATCTCTCAAGATCAAGTCTTGGTGGTTCAACAAGTAGAGCGATGCCTAGATGACGTTTGCGTTGCTTTCTTTGGGGAGATGCTTAGAACAGGATGCAGATTTGTGTCCTGAGCAGGTAAGCAGAGAGTCGTAGACTGGTGAGGAAAAATGTTGTAGTAAGATAAGATACTCTCTCTTGAATGTTGGCCGACGGGGCGATAACCGAATTAAGGAGATCCGAAGCTCGGAGTTTGCATAAGTAAGGTAGGTCACACAATTTAGATGATTAAGCTTCTTCACTACGAGTTACGGATCACCATATACAAGGCAGCAGTAGAATACTTGAATCATGATTTGGCCAATTCAAATGCTGTCTTGCTATACCCTGATGAGGTGCATGAGTCGCTATTTACTTCGTTTTGCGGTCTTCAATGCTACTCAGGCTTATTTTACAACCCAAAGAGCTCCTGATGCAAGTGTGTGGCAGCGCTAGATTCCCCAGACAATGGCAAAACCCCAGCAATGCTCGCTTTTCATAAGTGGATCATGCTTCATCTCCTGTTGAAGCAGCAAAGCAAGCCTGACTTGCCCAAGAACCAGCAGCATCCGATGAAGCGGACCAAAGCCAAAGCGGCCGTCGCCCACAGCAAAGCTTGGAAGAAATGCTGGGTCCTGGTATTTGCGTTGCTCTGAAATCGATGTCAGCAATGCCCTGCATCCAAACTATAGTAGACGTTACTCACTGAAATTCCAAATTTATCAACACTATCCTGCGTGATGACAATCGCAAGTGTAGCGTTCGAGAAAATCCATGCAGTGACCAATTTAGTTCTGAAGCTCTTGTACGAATCCTCCAATGTCTTCTTCTCATTCACTACCGGCTCAACGTAAGGAGCAAGGGCACGTTTGACAGTGATTTCGAACTGGCTATCAATATCCGCCTGAGGTTTATCTGGTTCTTCGATCACTGCTGTTTTACCATCTCCTGTCTTGATGGTCTCTGCCGAAGGCAGAGCTTCTGCCTTGTCAGATCCTTTCGTTCCCCATGACACATCATGCCAATTACTGAATGCGTAAACGTTTAGTATGTTGACGTAGGATGACATTGTTAAGAGGTATTGCGGAAACGAGGTAAACATGTGCCACGGATCCAGGTACATAAAAGAGGCCACAAAGTACAGTCCAAATGTAGCTGCCAAAGCGATGAGGATAATTCCGGAGCTTGTAGAAGAGAAGAATGTTTTGAAAAAGTCGTCAAGCCCTTTATTGAGTGCAATATCTGACTCATGATTTCCGGGTGAGAAAGCTCGAATGACCAAGTACATCGATAGAACCACCAGATATGCTTGGATTATTCCGAAAACGCAGAATGAGGTAACGTATGTCCATCTCGATCTAGTAAGGTTGTCAACTAAATGGGTCATTGAATGAGCATGAATGACTTACCCTTTTGGTCGGTTGCCCAAGGCAAGAATGAATTGTAAAAGAAGGAACGCCAAGTAGATGTACTTCAACACTGTATTAAGGATTCCAGTAGCAGTGTTGCCGAACGGGAATGCTCTACCCCCATTAGCCGTTCCAGGGGTACCAACGAGATCCATGATAACACTGGTCGTAAGCCAAAAAGCGGCTAATCGATGTGTCAATCCCTCGTCCATCGACAAAAGAAAGAGATGACGTACCTAAAGAGAACCACGCAAGAATGACAGAGAAGATGTTGTACAAGAGCTGAAGGTGGAAAAAGAACATGCGTACAAGGTTGTGGCTACTCTTATACATTCTCCCAAAATGCATGAGCGAGTAGATACTAGCAGCAAAGGAGCCATTTAGCCATCTTCGCCGTTGGCCGATGAACTCCGGTGCTCCTTCAGGAACGTCAGTCTCTCCTTTGGAAGCCTTGACGTACGTCAAATGCCACTTCGATCCAGCCTTGGCGACGAGTTCGAAACACAGGATCCTGTCCTCGGCTAAGAACATGTTCTTCTTGAAGATATTCATGTTCTCGATACCTTTACCAGCATTCAGCTTCGAGGCAGTGTGATCTCCGTGGAAATATTGAGATAACGGCCGCCCCATGATGGCACGGAATCGATAAGCCGAGAAAGCACCTGGAAGAACACTGACATATCCGAAAGAACTCTCGAGGGGTTTGTCCAGAATATTGCTGATTTTGTACTCAAAGTTTTGAGCTGCTACTAGCGGATTGAGGAGATTCTTCCACCCTCTACCCAACATGGCGTGGATCTCTCCACAGGCTCCTCCGAGGTCCTTGTCGTTATAGAACGCTTCCCAAAGAGCAAGTAGAGATTTCGGCCCCGGCTTAGTGCCGGCGTCAAGTAGAATACAGACCTCTGGATTCAAGATTCGGCCGAAGGCGTTGAAGAGCCATCTATGAGAGTTGATCTTCTTGCTATTCTTCTGCTTGAGACAAAACAACATCTGTACTGGGGGCAGTGTGGTAGGGCCATCATCCTGGGGCTGGATGAGCTTTTGGTTGGCAGTGACGGACAGTTGCGTTGTGTATTCGAAGATGTGAGCCACAGTTTCTTTGCCGTCCACGTCCTTCTTCATCACACCATCCTGATAAATCCCAACTGTTGCAAGTACATCAAGTGTCTCTTTGTCGCAAGGATCGATGCCGTCGAATATCAGAGCCACAACAATTTTTTGCCAAGCAGGTCCCCCTTTATTCCAGAACTCGGTCCTCTTAATGTTGACGATATCTCGCACGTTCTGCATGACACCGTGTAACGTCCGCGCAGTCAAAACTTTATCCTCGTTGTAATAAGTGACAGCAATGAGAAGCTCAGTATGGCGATTGTACATCGCTGGCCGCAGATTGTAGCCGTTCTTCAAAGTAAACTCATTGGGATCGCATGTCGCAGCAGTATCTGCAGAAAGTCAATGATGATGCACATCCATATCGTAGAGCAGAATGTCATACATCTCAAGTGTGTAAACTCCTCGCTGCCTCCTTCCAGGTCGTTCCTGTATTTTGCCTGGATAGCGTTCTGTATAGCGCTAGGGACGGGGTAGTCCACACTCAGCACCTGGCCTACTTGGCCTGCAACAAGCTTGACTTTTCGGGTTGCATATCGTCTGAGGTTGTTTGCCCCAGGTACCTGCCTTTGCTTCCATGCTTCAGTCGAGCTAGACTCACTCCTCTCATATGGAGATGGTGCTCGCCCTGGTACACCAAATGCCGCTGTTGGGTCATCTATGGTTGAGCTATAGCCTTCAGAATTATATCCATTGTATGGAGGAGCTGAACCCTTTGCGCCTCCTACATATGATTCTGACAAAGTGTAATTTGAAGGAGGTCGAATTGGAGGAGTAGCGGTGCGATCATGGGGCTCGTCGAAGGGACCACTGAATGGGCCATGATCGTTTTCGAGAAGGCCTCGCTCATCTTCCTCTTCAGAGCCGTCACCATTGTGTGGGGGCAGGTGGTATTGCTATGGCATGCGTTAGATCATACACTCATGGACACAGGGAGCTAGTAGGACAAACGTTACTGTGAGGGAGATCGTGCAATCGGTGGTCTTCGTAGCCGTCAGCTGCACCAGAGCCGTGGTAAGCCATTGAGAGCCGGTGAAATAGAGCCCACGGCGTATTTGGGTAGTCTTTACTGAGCGGGGATTTGCAATGTATGTATCCAAGAGTGTAGGAAAGCGTTAAGCGGAAGCAATATTACAGCGAGACAGTGTAGGAGGCCGCCAGGGCTGAAGTGTGTAGTTAGGCTGAGTGAGGAGGTGGCCGTTATGAAGTTACCACTGAGCCGTATGATGTCGTTGATGAGGGAGGTATGATGGTTTATGTTGATGTTAGGGGCTTGCGTGGATCTGTTTCGTGTGTTTTCCCTATTGTGGCTCAGCCAATCAACAACCACGGTCACACGGCCGCAACGAGTCAGCCTCTTCAAAGGATCAGGAACAAGAATCGCAATGTGTCTCGTTGAGGAAGATTAGGAAGCTTCAATAGTACGTGGACTACAAGTCTTGTGAATGGCAATCCCTAGTCTACAATCCGATGAGGGCCGGTTGCAGGCTGTCTCAGTGCTTTTCTTTGCGCTGCTGACTGTGGCGTTCGTAAATTTTCTAGGCCAGCGTTCTAAGAATAGTAACATCTACAAACTGTCGTGAGCCACGGTACGCAAAGGCTGTGTGTGAAGTCTTAGATCTCGATTTGAGTATTGCTGCCTTGCAAAAAGAGGATGTCAACATCAACTGCTCCAAATATCTCTATGTCCACGGTGCTGTCTATTTATTCTATGCTTTTGTTGATCCTGTTCAGGATGCGGAGCCCGAGAGGGCCAATGACCTGCAACGGGTCAATGTTGGATGACACTGAAATTCATCGCCCTGAGCTGCGACTCTTTTGATAGTATATTAAGGGCAGGATGCTGTGTTTGTAGATCTCAGCCTCCGTTCCTTCGCTGCAGAGCCTTCGCCAGCTTTTGGCATGAACAGCGATTACCACTTCGCCTGGTTCATCCATGATATGAATAACTTATACTGTGTCTTTGAAAATGTGTTAAGACAATGAGTTGCTTACCGGATATATTGCTTCTGCAATTATCAACATCTCAAGGCCACATAACCAAAGTGATCCATGCTTATGAGGGACGAAGACGCATGATGAATTCGTTACAGCGAGCAAAAGGGGTGCACCGCATGCGGCCGCTTCACTCAGACCATAAACGGTATTAAGGTGTTCCACAGTGTCTTTGATCTGATGGGAAATACCGACTTCATACGAGAAGGCCCAGATGCGATCAGTTGCAGATACCGGTGCAGTAGCCTTACCTTTGCTAGCTACGTTGCCTTCGCTGTCTACCTGAGAGCCTAGTCGCTCTTGGCTTTTTACTCTGTGTGAATACTTTTCGTTGACAGGTCTGATAGGCAATTGCCCAAAGAAGTCACGGTGGGAGGGTGTTCCTTTACTAATTAGGGTTCTCTTGAGTGCCTCGTGCGGAGAAAACCCCATCTATTTGCATTGATCCCTGCCGAGCCTACCGCTATCAGCGGATGTAGGTACAAGGTTTGCGCAAGGTGGAGCGGTGATTATCGATCAAACCACGAAAGGGATCTCAGATTGTCAGTGTCTCTTGTTGTACCACTAGTACTGTTTGCCTGGCGTGGACAGTGCTAGGATACCTTAATAAGGTAGTATCCTGGCAAGGTACGGAGGTACATTGCAACAAACAAACAAGAAGCCCGAGATGCCCACAGGGCCTGTGAGGCACCAGAGGCTTTACTAGTCATCTTAGGTCGTGTTAGGCTGTACACCAATACTGTAGTAATTTCGGCTCAGCCCATCTTTTGTTGGTCTTATGCAAGTCAAAACTCGCGACCAATGACAATAAAGCAAGGTTCCCGCTCTCAAGATCACCCAGTTCATCCACTGCATCTCACCTTCGTCACTCCTGCACACCTGAGAACCGTCAACTTCGACATTCCACTTCGGCTACACGATTGCCAAGGCCAAGCTTAATGTCTAACGGCCGTAACAATCAAGCTCACGCAATGCAAGGTCGGGAACTAGGTTTGTCTGGCTGATCCGGTCGATCGACACTCAGAAAGGAGGTTCTCGCGACCGTGGAGAATACGCCGCAAATCGCTCATCTCGTTCTTCCAACTTCCACCTCCTAAGACAAATAACAATCCTACAAAACACACTTCCAGTCGGGGGTCAGCAGAACGGGATTCCACAGTCACTCTTTCACTTCCAATTGAAGTCACCGTGCCTTGTGGTAGCGTTCTGCGTCCGTCGAAATCCTTTGTTCTTTCACTCCACGCTTTCTGAACGAACGAAAAACCGCTGCGATCAACCACACTCGTTTGACAACCTTACTTTTGTAATCGTCAACCTCGCTCGGCGGCTACAACTCGTGGACCTCTCATGCTAAGCTTGTGCGCCTTGAAGGAAAGATAATCTTTCCTGTTAGACACTTTTCGGATACTACAGGCCCCAAGTGAACGAATATGGACCTCGGGTCTTATGGCCGGTTCGGTAGGTGTATCACAGCTGCAGTTTTAACAATGTTACTAATGAGGTGCCTATAGAAGCCGACTTTTCTAAACCCACCCTTTTTCGAAGATGCGCCTACTGCCCACCCACCCCTCCACCATGCCCAGCATGTGCGTCAGACGAAATATGCTCGCTTATAGGAGGAGGATGTGATACCTGCGCTGTGACCATGTGTCAGAAGATTGGCTCTCAGCCCACATCCAGTCCATCGTCAGGCGGCGGATCTGCCCCAGCGGCCGGTCCTATAGCAGGTGGTGTCATCGGAGGTATCGTTGTGGTCTGCTTGATGACCTTCCTGGTCTGGAGGTTCTGCGTCAAAAAGAGGAGGCAGCCGTATAGCGAAAGCGACTGGCCCGAAGTCGAAACAATAGGGGAGAAAGGTGGAGACGATTTCGGAACTCAGAGGGATCGCCGCACATCCACACACTCTGTACGATCAATAGCATCCACCGTTCTCACAAGGGCCTCCAATGTTATCCAAATTGCCTATATCCCAGGCGTCACCAACAGATCTGTTGAATCGACTCCTGATCTAATCCCACCCGTACCCCCAATACCGGCAATGTCAGCTCCGGGCTCAACAGCAACGACACCACAACCGAGCCAGCAGGACCAGCACTTCTTCATGCCGAGCGATCTCCGAGACTCCACTTATTCCGACTACACCGTCGACAGACAGTCATATGCTAGATCAAGCATGGCGCCAAGCATGGCGAGGGGCAGCGTTCCATCGACGGCGTATCGAGGTAGTGCGGTAGTCAACGCCATACCAGCCCAAACAGCCATAAGAGGGAAGGCCAACCCCGTCGCCGTCAGGTCGGGTGGCAAGAACAGTCCCACCGGTACACCTCGAGCAATCACTCCTCCTGTTCCTATCATAGACCGTCAGAGACACGCACCGTCACGGCAAAACGAAATCCAGACAAACACCACGAGTCCTATAGTCGCTAGACTAGGCGTCCCCAAAGCTGTCCAAGTGAAAAGAGCTCCATCGAAAGACAATGTACTTGCCGCTGCCAGTGTGCCTGCCGATCCAAGCCCTGTCAACAGTGAAAAGTCCCAACGATCAATTGTTGTCCCGGCACTCGAGCGGCATCTATCAACAGCCAGCTCAAGGCACGATGGCGCGTCTTCCACATTCGATGATGCATCGAGCGATGAAGATTCCCCAGCCGATCAAAGTTTGATGGGCCATGAGAAGCTCCCCCAATTCGCCAAGACGGCATCCCTATCGTCGAAGTCACGGGATTCACCCTTCAAAGCACCGTCTTCAGCACCAGACTTACGACACTCTAACGCAATGGCTCTGTCATCTTCATCATCCTCGCCCGATAGTCAAGCGTACTCAGTGAGCAAGGCGCAGAAACAGAGACACAAGCGCTCAGGCAGCTTGAACCAGATCATCGAGGAGGCTGCGCGACGAGCCAGCAGAGAACCTCGACACGGCGGGTTGGGGAGCTTGGGCAACATCGACATGGCTGCCACATGGCGAGACAAAGAGGGCCCATTCTCAGACGCCCACATTGCCGGCACGCCCTGATCTTCTAACCTGAGTTTCGAATCTACAAGTTCTAATGACACTATAGCATTTAAAAAGGTTTTGGAATATGCGGAGTAATAATGATGGTTGCTTATCCGGACCGGCGTTCATGGAGGATATTTCAGGATATATCCTGGTGGTTTTCACGTCTTGACTTTCTTTAGAATTTCCCGACAGGCCATAGTGCCATCGGATGACCTCTTTACAATACCCGATCTTATTCGTGTATCATCATACAGATGAATTTACTTTTTTCACTTCGAACAGCAAATCTTTCTGAGTATCCTCTCGAAATGCTCCAAGCCGTATCACCATTGCAATCATTACATTCATCCCAACCCTCCCACATCAAGCCTTCATCTCCTCCTCCGCCACATAATGTAGATACGCACCCAGTAACTTCGTCCCCTCAATATAATTCCTCCGATCCAACTTCTCATTAATACTGTGCGCCGCATCCGTACTACTACCCATAGGCAAAAGTAGCACATTCTTTCCCGTCGCCTTTTCAAACGTAAGCGTAACAGGAATACTCCCGCCCTCTCTCGTCAGGTCAGGTTTCACACCAAACACCTTCTCTACCGCTCGTCCAGCAGCTGTGTAATTCCAGTGCTTGGGGCTTGCTACCCACCAATTGCCAGCATGAATCAATTGCACATCTATAGTATTTTTGCTACCGAGTTTTGCGAATTGCTCTTTTACGTATTTGAAGACTAGGGCGTCCACTTTGTCGGATTCCATGTCTGGGACTGTTCGGATTGAGAATTTGCCAATCACTTTCGCCGGTATGACTGTTTTTGCTCCGGGTTGGGAGAAGGCGCCTTCGACGCCGTGGACACTGAGGGAAGGGTAGCGCCAGCGCGCCATGAGTGTGTTTTCTTTGTCGTCGAAGATGCCTGTTTTGCTGCCGAGGGATTCGTAGAGGTTGGCCATTGAGTAGGATATATCGGTGTATAAGGATTTTTCGTCATCTGTTAATGGTGCTACCATCTCGTTGATGCCTGGAATTTGGATTTTGCCATCTGTGTCGACGAGAGTGCCTAGCACGCGTACGAGATCTGTCATGGGCTCTTGTGCGCTTCCGCCAAAGATACCGCTGTGGAGATCTTGTCCTGGACCGCTGATGCTGACGCTGTAGTAGTTGCAGCCGCGTAGACCGTATGTTAAGCATGGTTTCTCAGTCCCTAGCCAGTAGTTGTCGCTGATGCATACTGCGTCCGCCTTTTCGAAAAAGCCCCCTGCCTTAGCCTCTTTCTCGATGAAGTCGTCGAGACCTTCGCTCCCATATTCCTCCATTCCTTCGAAGCACATCAATAGGTTCACGGGTATTTCTACGCCTGCCTCTTTATGTGCTTGTATTGCGTTTAGCCATCCGAGTACTGGGCCCTTGTCGTCTGTGCTGCCACGGCCGTACATTCGCCCCTTATCATCGACTGATAGCGTAAATGGGTCCGTTGCCCAGCCGTCTTCTTTCCCTGCGGGTTGTACGTCATAGTGGCCATAGAGGAGGATTGTACGCTTCTTTGGGTCTGAGCCGTAGCGCGCTACTATTACGGGAGGCAAGTGGAGATTCTTCTTTCCAGGCTGAAGACCAAGAGGTCGAGATTCGACATGAGCGCCCAAGGCAGTGAGCTCAGACACAAGGAATTGGGACATCTGGCGTATTGCTAATCAGCAATCTCATATTGTCGGTACATTGGAAGAGCTCACTTTGACGACATCAGGGCGGCGCTCTTCGTCTGCTGAAACCGAGGGGATGGCAACTGCCTTGCGCAGACCTATTCCAACGTTATTGAGAGCTATGCCCATGTAGCATAAAGACTAACGCTCAATGAATGACTCGGATAACTTGTCTACCCTAAGGTCCACGCCGTTAGTATATTGGGGGTTGGTTTACAGCGCCAGGTCCTCAACATGGAATAGAAGGCCAATGCTTACTGCTCATAGTAGCCATCTAGTTGAGGCGCCATAGTGGAAGCCGTTGCGAGGGGCCGCCCTTGACCTGGGATAAATCCTAATCTGATGCGATTCTTCGCAAAGCGTATATGGTAAAGATGACTGTAAAAAGACAGTCCCACTAATTGTCGTACGACTAGTCGATGTGGCGAGACAGAATGTCGAAGGAACGCGCAGGGCATAGAGTTGTAGAATGGGTGGAGTTCTTCCGACCAAATCGGGTAATTCTCAGACTTCCATGACTACAAACATGACCCCTTCCTCTCAACCAACTTTGACAATTCGAACTTAAAGTCACAACGATGCGGGCCTGCATGTCTGATAGTCAACCTGATACTTAAAATCTGAGTAAGTGCTTGGAGCCGAGGGATTATCCTGGCAGCTATGGGTTGATTTGGGACATATTATCGTCTATGTATGATCTAGGAAGACATACTTTTGACCTAGTCCAGGCGCACTGTGCAGAGAAATTTCAACCACTGATGGCACGCTCCTCAAATTGAAGGGAAACAACGCTTCTTGCTGTGTCCGCTGCATTGTTAGAGAATGTTTCTTTCACTTGAGTGAGTTGGCAAAATTTTGAGCAACTATAATACGACTCTCGCTCGACTAAAGCTGCCAGTCTGCTAGTGGAGTTCAGTCGCACTCTTGTAGGTATGAACCACAAGCTCAACGATCTTGATTAACGATTGGTGAATTATTGCAAAGGAGAGCATCTGAAAGCATTGCTTTGTGGTGTGCTGTCAAATTACGTTCAAAATCCTTGTATCAGATCTCAAATAGTTACGTCTATTATGAAGGAGAGCGTGTGGAGTCGAGAAGATGGCTACAGGGCCCTCAAAGTACGAATATGAGCCATTGAAGCCAACAAGTTGTAGTGATGGCGAGATGCGTCTTCTTACACTTTTACCTGTTGTCATAAGCTCCCACATCAGCTGTAGACTTCATAATGTCTCTTTGAATACCAGTCGGAAATATGAAGCTCTCTCCTACACATGGGGTGATCCAAAAGGTAATAATAGTACAGCCTCGGTCGCTGGCAATTCGAACAGCACTCATGCTATCACGCTCAATGGGTCTCTTGCAGTGATTGGATACAATCTCGAGGCTGCACTGCAACAGCTCCGCTACGTTGATCGAGAAAGAGTGCTCTGGGTTGATGCTCTTTGTATCGACCAAAACAACAATTTGGAGAAGAGCGACCAAGTCGGAGCAATGGGCCAAATCTATGAAAATGCGGAATGCGTTGTGGCCTGGTTGGGGGAGCATGATAATCATGTTGACCTGGCATTTGATACCTTGGAGCAAACTCTGTGGGCGCTCAAGGCTGCAACTTACCAGCGTTGTGCGCAGGAGTGCAACCTCCACCCCACAAATGTCACAGACGATATTCTAAAATGTTTCGTCAATCTATATCTCTTTGACCAAGACGAAAAATTTGTGGGGCATTTTGTTGAGGCCTTGTCCTTAGTCTCGCTTGAATTTGACACCGCGCCAACCAGCTTAGAAAAGCTTGCGATACACACCTGGGGACAAGCTGCACATTTTGTACGATGTATGCTTTCGAGTCCACACAGATTCTCGGAGCTTCCAGATCTGAGAGATAGGCTCAATGCAGTCGATCAGATTTTTTACCAGAGAAACTTCTGGCAGAGGCTATGGATATTTCAAGAATTGATCCATAAACCCACGGTCGTCATGAAGTGTGGCCATCGTGAAATGAACCTGATGACAACGGACATCATCAATCACATGGATTATGCTGTGCTTGAGCGAATCTTCGGTTGGGGCTGGGAAAAGGGGCACACAATGTATACATTCATTGATGCACTTCGTCTTCATCTGCTCAAGCAGTACCTTGTTACCCTCTTCCGAAGCGAGAAAACTGGACATTCTATCGCCACAATGATATTGAACTATCCTCATCTACAGTGCTCAGAACCTAGAGATGCTATATACGCTTGGCTAAACGTGTCAAGGTCCATTGATATCAGTCCTAGCTATGAAATGGAGGTAGCCGATGTCTACTCAGAAGCTACAAAAGCCATCATAGCTGACGAAGGGAACCTCAACATTATCTGTGCTTTGGTTGACAAGGGTTCCTCACAGCTGCAAGATTTTGCGTTACCTTCCTGGGTCCCACACTTTGAAGGGGATCTAAATCCTCATGACCTATATCGAGTCACTGTACCCTATGATAGTCAATACTATTGTGCTGGTGGTGATTTGAGCTCTATTCACTGTGCTTTGCCAATAAAGAACTCACGTGTCCTTCGGCTTCATGGCTGTTTCTATGGGGCGGTGAAAGAAGTCAACGAAAGCATATCTACTGCTGGCTTCGAAGACGCCACACTGATCACAATGGCCAGGGGTAGGCTGCGAGGTATGGAAAGACACATCAGTGACCTAGAAAAGTGGCGAATCTTACTCGCGGACATCTACCATAATCCTAGCAATGACTACAAAAGACTTGGAAGGATCTCAGGGGATGCGGAATTACAAGCAGCCTTTGAGTCGGATATCAAGACTCTTTCAACCTTAGGACCGCCACCAATGTTTATAGAGAGATTGCGATCAATTTTGAGCTACAAGTCTATCTGTACGACAACAGAGGAAAACGTTGCTCTTGTCCTGGGAGACCCCCAGGTTGGTGATCGAGTATTCGTTGCGAAAGGAGCAAGTTTCCCGCTCGTTCTCCGCCCTGTTGAGGCTGACGGAACATACGATGAAGTCAAGAAAGGACATTCGATATCAACATTCTACGAGCTCGTAGGCGGCGCCTATGTCCATGGCATCATGGACGGAGAAGTGCGTGAGATGATGAACTCAGGGCATTTACTAGAAGAAAGTGTTTTCCTGATATAATTGCGACCTAAGCTTGCTATGAGGGAATCAACATCCTGTCTTCTAACGCAAAGGGACGATAGTACACGACTTTTGCCCCATCGGCATCATGCGTACCATCTATCACACGAAATTACAAATCTTGCCATGAATCTATTATAGCCAATAATCGCACAAAGAAGAGCCTAGCGAACGTGCAAGACGACTGTCGTGCATGAAGTCAAACTTGAAAGGTGCTCGGATGCAAAGTCGAGAAATCTATAACAAGAAGTTTCGACCACCGTATCCTTCTATTATTTTGAGAGACCCAGAAAAGCGCAATACACCAAGGCTTCAAAGTGACCGCTAGACGAATGGATTGTGAGGGCTCACAGGGGTAGCCATGAAACGAGGTAAGAGAGAGAGAGAGCGAGGTAGACCCTCAGGGTGATTGATCTATGATGGAAACATACTGAATGTGTAAATGTCCATTTTCCCTCTTCGAATGGAGAATTAGAGCGGTGGGTGGCAAGCCTTCGCAGCAGTCGTACCGCCTCCTGAAAAGAAAGTTCTCATGATACTGTTCGACCTTCCGAACGACCTCCTTGCATATAGATAATTCACGGCTCGTTGAAGTTTGTAATACCGATCCTTTCGATTTTCATGTCCATTCAAATAATAAGGTATAGATAATAACGGTAAATGCCTGTTCAAACGCTCCACCCTCCCAAAATAATCAAGTCAAAACACCGCTCTCAGAATGCACCCATCTGTGCAGTGACTCGCTCGCTATCAGTCAAATCCACACCAAAACTTCATGGTGATAATCATGAAGATCGTATCTAGCGCTGCTTTATATTCAAAATGATATTTTTCTTTCCGTGTCAATCATTCCTCTACTCTCTGTCTTTGGTTTTCTTCTTCTTGTTAAAAACATGTCCAAAGTCGCCAAGCCTGAGTCTCGAGCCAGTACCATCTCGACTGCTCGGGCTTCTGGGCGTACCGCCGGCTGGATCAGTCGCTGGCGGCTCTGATGTGTTCAACCGATACATACTTTTCGGTGTGGACTGCTTTGGAGGCCCATCACGACTCCGCGCGCCATCTCGACTTCGCGCGCCATCTCGACTATTCCTCGCTACTTGAGGACTGATGATGTTGCCTCTGGGACCGACTGTCTGCGAAATATCTGCTCTGTCTGAAGAGCGGCGTAGGCTGTAAGTGCTCCTAGGTCCGGCATGTCTACGGTTGTATGAAGGTGTTATAAGTGGAATGGGTCTGGGAGGCATTATGGTACTACTGGTACTGGTGCTTGTTCGCTTAGAAGTTGGTGTCAGGCTGTAGATGCTAGAGCCGATGGCGGTGTGATCATCCGGCATCCCTAAATCTGACTCGTCGATTTCAGAAGGCGTTGGTAGTGCATCTTGACTGGCCAAAACTCCAGGATCCCAGACGCTGGATGAAGAGCCAGGCGGTGTATCAGTCTCCGGTTCTGAGTCTTCATTGAAAGGTTCCGTGTCTGGCGATCTGGGAGAGGTCGGGGAAGCAGCAATAATCAGGCGAGATGCTGAAGGGTGAGTCTTGGAGGGCACGGGACGTGAGAAATAGCTGTCTGCTAAGCTCGAAGTACTGCTATTGTCTGTGGCGGCGCTGTGGGTGCTTCCATGGATACTACCCGCGACAGTGGGAGTATTGGGTGAGCTGTGCCCGTTGGTTTCTTTAAAACGTGCTTTACGCTCCATCTGCTCCACTAATTCCTCCCATTTCGGTTCAAGGGTTCCGCTAGGTCGCTCAGCTTGCTCAGCACGAGTGAGGAATTCTCTTGTTTTCTGACGTGAATCTTTGCACATGCTGTCAAACATCTTGATGTCCTCGCTCACTGGCGTGTCCGGATTGGTCTCCTTTCGTGCATTAAGCCAAACGTCAATAAGGCCAGCGCACTCTCTGGCTTGGTCTAGTAAATAAGGGAGACTTGGGAAGCCTTCGCGACCAGCTCCAGGCAGACGCTCCAGTATTTTAATGGGTGTGACATAGGAAGGAGGTATTGTTGAGGTTCTGTGGTCTGAGCTGATAGAGCATATATCGTCGACAAAGGTCTTGAACTCTTGGCGGTGAGAGGCTAGGAAGGCATTCATTGGCTCCATCCAAGGCTCTTTGCTGCCAAAGGTAGTCATGTTGGCAAGAGTCTGCAGCGCTTTAGTAATAAGCGTGAGAGTGCGTTGGGCACGAAGGCGTGGGTGATCTAGAGACTTGTTAGTAATAATCCATGACCTGAGAGGCTCAAAGCTCTCCACCATCTGGTATGGTAATATACCTTTGAGCAAGCCAAAAAGCTTAGGATTGAGGACCGCAGGACAAAAAAAGCGCAGAAAGAGGAATCCTGACACGCTGCTGTACGTTACATTCCTTGAGAAGTCCCCATAGCGATCTTCAGCGCAGGCGCGGATGTGTCGCATGATATGGCGTAGTTCAGGAGGGCAGCGGCTTGCCGAGACTGCTATCGACTTCCAAATGTTCTCGGTCAATGCAGTAAGGTTTCTCCAATTCCGCTGTAAGTCTTCTGGATTCTTGACCCTGTTAGGATCGACCTCACACTCTGGATTGCTCTCGTCAATGTCCCTCATCTTCTCACTCAAGCATTCCTCCAAATACTCCTTCCCTAATCGGCGCATGTGTAGATCCAGGGCTTTGGTCAGGAGGGAATTGCCTCTGAAGAGTAGGTTGGCTTCTAAGGTTGCGTTCTTCCCCAGGTCACGCAGGACCACCTCTCGCTCGACGCTCGACTCGAATGAGTCGTTCGAAGCGATGCGGTTACGCCCATACCTGAGCTTTGACATGTGCGTCTCTTTGTGAACATTGTCAATTTCATCTTCGACGAGAGACATTAGCCAGGCGTTAGCACTAGCAGATACCTGAAAAATGTTGAGTAGTATCTCTGATATCCTCTTAAGCTCCCCATGAGCCGTTTGCGCGATCTGATTTGTCAAGCCACTTGAAAATTTGTGCAGTAGCGTCAATATGGGTCCATAATCTGCGCTCATAAGCACAACCAATTCCTCGATCCGTACCTTCATGAGCATTTCGCCTACCACTTCTCCATGCTCATTGACGATGGGCCACCATTGCTCCGTATCTGTAGCCCTTTCCACTTCGTCAATACGGATATCAAGCTTTCCATAAGTCAAATCCAGGGCTGAGACTTCGATGTCACCATCAATAGAACCTGGTGTGATGTTCCCACTTTTTAGGTCAACGGGAGCATGGGCGAGCGTCCAGTCCTTTTGACCCGCGTTTCGAGTCTTCAATTCTATTGAAGCACTAGAGAGGACAGGAGGAAGGTCAACAAAATCAAAGTCTTCCCGCCAGAATGGATTTCCTGTATCCGACTTTACTGCTGTCTTGCCTCTGACCTCTCCATCCAGCTGGACCTCGGCATAATAGTTGCCCAAGACCATGTCATTCCTACTTGAAGGTCTTTCAGATTCCGAATTTGAGCTATGAGAAGTAGTACCTCGGCCGGAATGTACCTTGGCCTCTATGATACGTAAAGAAAGTAGTCTTTCGACACGAAACATATCCGTGCTGGAAACTTCTGGCACTGAATCGGCACTTTCTGGTGGAGCAGACTCGGCTTCTGTGGGGGCCGTTTTCGGACCATATAATTCTGGGATAGTGAAAGCCCGGAGTAAGACAAACCAGACCTCGAAAAGCACTCGAGACTCCATCGAAAGATAGATGGTTTGCATTGTCGGGAGTGAGGATGTTGTCGATGCGTATTGGGGAAAGATTGCGAGAGAGAATTCATCATCCAGCACTGAAGGATCGAGACGCTGTATGGCACATCTAGAAAGCTGTGCTAATGGAATGATTGCCATCAAAGTAGAATCGCTCTCTGACAGCAGCTTGAAGTGCCCATTCTCCTGTAACGTGCAGGACACCTTTTGCCAATTCTTCGACAGTGACCTCAATTGTTTGTATGTTGAGATCCTCCGATTAGCCGGTGGTGGCGAAGACATTCCAGATGGAGAATCCTTGTCCCACATCAGCATCTTGCCAACCTTGATGATGGCAGCGTCTTTGTTAGCGAAGTTGCCAGAGCGTCTCTTGTGCTCGTGGAGTTTTCGCTCGGCGATGTGAGCCTCTTGGGGCTTTGTCATCTTATTTTGTACACCCTTGGGCCGGATAGGTTGCCAACAAAGCAGTGCAGCTAGCCATGAGTCGAATGTCTCAGGTACATGTGGACGTAAGTGGATACCCGTAGTGCTCCGTCGGGTAGCTACGTCAAGAAAGGTTGACCGCGACTCAGCATCATACAATGTCCGCACCTGACATCCGCGAAGGTCAGGAATCAATGTTTTATTATCCGCCACCTTGCCTTTGGCTTGATATATAAGGCTTCCCGTTGCTACGTTGATGGCACAGTAGCCCGAGGACCACGTGCCAGTGGCGGTCATTCGAAAGGAGAGAATTCCATGCATCCTGCCGCATGTCGTCTTCATGAGTTGGAGTATCTTCTTGGCATCTGTTGAAGTGGATGATAACGGGGTTCCCGGCTTGGCAGCAATAGGATTCCTAATCGGTGACAGCGGTCGTAACTGTTTTGCGAGCCGCTGCCGAGGTGTACGCCCAAGGGATTCTAGCGGTGGAGATGGTATAATTGACGGAAATCCTATTGACGAAGAGTCGTCGCCTTCATCTGGGAGGGACGGTGATTGTAACGAGCCAACACGAGGGCGGAACTTCAGATCCCATGGCGTAGGTGACTTCTCCCTATAACGCTCTTCCAGTGTACGTGTCCGGGGTCTTGACTGGGATTCTTTACTGCCTTCCCTAGCATGACTAGATATATTTGGACGGGCCTGGGGGGTGGGATCGCGGGAACGTGGCTGAGGGCTGCACCTAGAAGAATTATGGGGTGATGTGCTTCTTGAAGTCGAGAATGCTGAGGGTGGCAAAGGCGTTCCATTACGCAGCAATGGACTCGGCTCAGGCGTAGTAGCTCGTACAACTGTCTCTCTGAACTCATCCGAGTATATGTGACCCTGCCTATCTCTAGAAGACGCTTTCTTACTCGTACGGCGTTGAATGGAAGGGCCCGTTTTTTCTTGTAGAAACACGGCGGAATTGCGCTTGGACTCGTTGCGCTTTCTGCTCTCCACCCGAGCTTCCATTATGTTTATACCCCCTCCTCGTCAAGATTTGCTCCTACTATTAGTCACTACCTGCTCGGTGTCGTTCATCTGTTTCCATAAAGGATTGCTTGCGCTTTGTTGAACGTATGGAGGCCAAGTTGAGCCAGAAAATATTCGTTGCTATAAGATTAAAAAGCGATGCGATTGTGAAGCAAGAACAGGGAAGCGCCGTGAGAACATTGATCGCAGGACGTTCGGTCGTCCGAGACAATGGAGTAGGCGTCGGAGATTGATAAGTTTGCATACAAAACTGTCCGACCATCGATCCCAAGCGATTGGTAGAGTCTGGTTCCAGTTATTTGGACCTTGTGAGTTAGTAGAGATTCCTGGCTACAAAGAACTTGGGACCTGCATCACCGCCTCTCGCGGCAGGCAGGCTTGCGGGCACCCAACCAGTGCCAGACAAGCACTGTCGTATCGAATGCGAGTACCCGTAAAGAAAGTTGTGCAGGTGGTTTCGAGCGCAATGAATGAGGGACGGTGGTGGATGTAGCCGAGGAAGGACCGAGATAAATCGTCCCCACAAACATTTCCCACATACTAAGCTTTGAGGTGCGAGTACATGCAGAACCATGAATTATCTACTGCCAATTTCAATCGTCGCAAAAAATTGTAACGATCTAGTCCTAGGTTCACTCAAGGTGGTACCGTGCTTCAAAGCTTCACGCGCTCCACTGAATAATAGTACCTTCAGGGCCATAATGTTCAATGATATTCGTAAATAAGGTACATACACGGACGCTACAATGACAGGGTGATCGACAAAAATGACACAACTCGTTCTGGACGATGCGCGAGCTGCATGCCCTCCACCAAACACCTGCGCGAAATGAGACCCTACTAAACTTGTTGCTCTCGGAACGAGTTTTCAATCGTTCCATCGTCACCGCTAGTCGCGCTCATTGGCTGGCTATGAGCGCCACTGAGATCTCTACTGCCTGTCTTTCTCAAGGCCTGTCTCATGGTTTCGATGGTCAACTCGCCGCCTGTCGTAGGGCTATGCCCAGAGAACGGGCTCCCAGGCCCACGATTACCATGATTTGAAGTCTCCAATCCTTTTGAGGATTCTGATCCGCTTCCTATGGGTGAGCCTCCTAAGCCTTGGTGCGATAGCGGCGAGCGTGCAGGTGACGGCGATCGATTTTGGGACACGGAGGCCGCCAATGGGCTGGAGAAATTCGGTGCTATACTGCCCGAATGGTCCGCGTGTTCTGCATGAACAACGTCAGCGAACGAGATGAAGCTAAGCCTGCGTACATCATTCGCGTCCAAGGCGCCGTAATTCGAAGCAGCATCATCGTTGTCAGGATGAGCAGATGTATCATCCTGCCATGAATTTCCAACAGCCTCGCTGGTCCCCGCTCCCGTTACTGTCACGGCCGCGGGTTGATGCGCCGAGTGCATCACTATTTCTACATTATCTGGATTTAGGTGGTTATTTGTGATAGCCTCAGAAGACGCATCTAGCACAGGAGGAATGTGGTTCTCTGTAGTAATATGAGCCGGTATAGCGGGCGACGCCGTAGCCGCAAGCCCATCTTCTTGCACACTTCGTTCAAAAATCTGTGAGGAGGCTGGAGAGGGTATTCCTGGAGACGATGAATTCAAGTTACGGTTTGGAGAGGAAGGGGCGCCATATGGATGCGCAATGACTTGTGTGATTGGCGCTCCACCTCCAGTAATGGGTGACACTGGTCGCATGGTTTTGGGAGCGGTTGGAGGAAGTGGAGCATTCGAAGAAGCTGCTGCGCTCCTCTGTCTAGCCTTCTCGTCCTCTTTCTTTTTGTTCAGCTGCCAAAATCTCCGTTTTCCTGTCTTCGCATCCACTTCTGGGGGTCCATTGCTCTCGGATGTGGCATCCAACCCTTCACCAAGGAGTGGTACAGATGAGATACGTGAGCCTGTATCAGTACCAGTCACTGCACCCAGGCTGGCCTGTTGATCAGTCATTGTGCCGAGTTGCGAGTAGCGCTAATGTGGTTGCATGAACGGCCGAGGTCTGTCTGTAGAAAAACATAGGCATATGGTCAGCGTTCAAATCCATTTGTATGCTGAATGAAGAGGGTGATTCTGATGGGTATGAATGTGCGCGTCAATACATGATCACTTCTTATCCCTATTTTGAATGGCTTACTCGGAAGATACTCATGAAGTTTCTCTGTGCATTGGATGGAAGCGATTCGGCATGCAAGTGTCCAATTACTAGAATTGGTGAACAAAGGAGGCTCAAGACAGAGTGCAGGTAAAAGTTAAATTCTGAGGACAATATATTCCTGAATTATTCCAACCAAGGCCCAGGGGAATCTTGTTGTTTCGAAAGCCACGTCGTCTCGGACCCCAAGATATGACGCTGAATTGGCAGGGATCATGGGGGAGCTCGCCGCTAGCGCTTAAATTCTACCCGAAGGTATTAGACTCGCCTTACTATCGTAGATAGATAATGATGCCATCAGTACTGCTTTAAATTTTTCTATTGAAACGAGTGCTCTCTTCGTGGTATCATTTAGATTGTATGAAAATGGCTGATCTTGGTCGCCATGCCTCGAGGTTCGCTGCCTGTCGTCCTACTTGTATACTTCGAAGAACCCTTCAGACTTTCCCCAAGAAATGAGCAGAGATCTAGAGAGCGGCAACGATGCTGCTGCTACTTCTGAACCTGCTGCATTCGACGTAACCAAGCCTGAGGGAATACCCAGCCAGGACTTCGAACACTCTGGCAATCATCTATCCTTCCGGTCTGTGGATGCCGTTGATGTTCTAGTCAAGAATCTAAGCGTGGACATAGATGTGTCTCCTAATAGGCTTGTTGCGCTCCTGAGTAGAAAGAAGAACACTCTAGGAAAAGAAGTAAAGCCCATACTAAAGGGTGTAGACTTGTTCATGCCAAGTGGCACCCTTACTGCAATCATTGGTTCCTCGGGGAGCGGCAAAACCAGTGTGCTCAATGCCTTGTCTCATCGAATTGGTGGGGGACGGTTAGAGACTAGTGGAATCATCAAATACAATGATAATTCGAAGCTGCGGAGCATTCGGAGCGCGTATGTGATGCAGCAAGATGTGCTGCTACCGACTTTGACTGTCAGAGAAACACTAGAATATGCTGCGGAGCTGAGGCTACCACCTCCTACAACGAGTGAAGAAAAGAAAAAGGTGGTCGAGCAAGTTATTCTTGAGCTTGGTCTAAAGGACTGCGCAAACACTAGGATTGGTAACAATGTGCACAAAGGCTGTTCAGGTGGAGAGAAGAGGCGCACGTCTCTGGCTGTGCAGATGCTAGCCAATCCATCAGTTCTGTTCCTGGACGAGGTCACCACAGGACTCGATGCGAGTACTGCTTTCCAATTGATTTCCACCCTTAAAACATTAGCTGAAAGTGGTCGAACAATAGTATGTACCATACACCAACCTAGAAGCGAGATTTGGAATCTTTTCGATGATATTCTGCTGCTGGCCGGTGGCTCGCCTCTATATAGTGGAATAGCAGCGAAATGTGTACCCTACTTCGAAAATATGGGTTATGTCTTACCACCTTTTGTCAACCCTGCCGAGTATTTGATAGATCTGGCCGCCGTCGATACCCGTTCTCCTGAAGCCGAAGAGATGTCTTCTGCTCGTGTCCAGAGTCTAATTAGAGCTTTTGATTGTTCACCCGAGAAGGGGATGCTTGGAATTGAGGAAGAGAAGAAAGCAGGTCAAGTGCACAAATCAATTGACGAACTTCCCGCCCAAGTTCATGCTCCCCTGGGCCACCAGATCAAGATTCTGACTCAACGGACTCTCAAAGTAACAATCCGCGATCCAATGGGGGTGGCTGGAAGCTTGTTCGAAGCCATATCTATGGCGATCATTACAGGCTGGATATTCCTCCAGCTTGATGGCAGCCTCTCAGGTATTCGTAGTCGGGAGGGCGCCCTGTACACCGCTGCTTCTCTTCAGGGTTATCTCATACTCATCTTCGAATGTTACCGCTTGACTGTCGATATCCAGCTCTTTGATCGCGAGTACAGCGAAGGTGTGATAAGTGTTCCGTCTTTTCTAATAAGTCGCCGGCTAGCTCGTATGTTGATTGAGGATGTTCCAGTACCTCTGATCTTCTCTGTTATATTTTACTTCATGGTCGGATTTAGAGCCCTTGCAGGTCAATTCTTCGTCTTCTTCGGCGTTGTATTGCTTATGCATTATATTGCGGTTAACTATGCAACGCTCTGTATATCTGTTTCCAGGAACTTTGCCGGAGCTACGCTCGTGGCAAATATGGGCTTCACACTGCAATCTCTGGGATGCGGATACTTTGTCAATGCAAATGAGATACCCGTATGGGTTCGATGGCTTAAGGTATGATTTGAGGCTTCGCATATGAACTTTAATCTGACGCTCAGGATGGTAGTGGACGGCATACGTGTTTTATAGCAACGGGGCACTGGCAGCCAATGAGTTCGTTGGTACGCCTTTTCAAATTCATGATTCCCACATTCTAATTTTATTGGGAGTCTCGAGATACGTTCAAGGAAAATTTTTCATGCAACATATTCCATAGACTAGACCTATTACTCATTCCTGGCGCATCTTGGGAAGACAATGCTGATTGGAAACATGGTGTTTAGGCCATACTTCGAATCCAGCGGGCCAGCTATATGACTGTCCAGTACCTGGTGGTACTGATGATCCAGCATGCAAAGAATACACTGGAGCCTACATCATGGAGTCCCTGGCCTTTCCTATCGACTGGATCGTCAGGCCAATTGTTATATTACTTGCGTATGCAGCGGCATTCTACCTGGGAGCTGGCTTCTTGCTTCGATTTCGGAAGGCTGGTATTGAAATATCGAAGGCTCAGACTGACAATACTGATTATTCAGCTGGCAAAGAGAAGATGACGTTCCGCTCGCTCGAAGAGATCAGGACGCTGGATATCACACTCAACAACTACAGCCTTGACATACAGAAGCGTAATGGCTGGCTGAAGGAGATTCCGAAGATTTCAATATTGAAGTCATTGAATGTAAGATTCATGCCTGGTGTGCTCAATGTAATCATTGGCCCTTCAGGGTCGGGTAAAACGTCCCTATTGAACTCTATGGCCCACCGTTTGCATAGCTCGACGCTGACAAAGTACCAAACTGATGGCGACATGTTGTTCAATGGAGCAATCCCCTCCGAAAAGGTCATTCGCTCGATCTGTTCATATGTCTGCCAAGATGATGATGCAATCCTCCCCTATCTCACCGTGCGCGAAAATTTGCATTTTTCTGCAGGTCTCCGTTTACCTGCACATCTTTCGAATGAGGAGAAGCAGCAACGTGCCGAATCTGTGCTATTGAAGATGGGCCTTCGCGATTGTGCCAATAATCTCGTAGGTAGTGACCTCGTCAAAGGGATCAGTGGTGGTGAAAAGCGCCGCGTTACCATCGCAATTCAAATTCTCACGGTATGTGCTTTTCTATGGGCGTCTTATCCCCATCTGGTTTGCCTATAGAGCCTTGATATCATGTCTTGGGGGCAGGCACGGGCTTTTGCCCAGTCTCCAGAAACATCTCGTTGTCGCTCCTTGTCGTCATCTATGCCAGCGAGCAAACACTGACTCCAGAACATTTTTAGGATCCTCGGGTGCTGTTCTTGGACGAGCCTACCAGCGGCCTTGACGCCTTCACAGCCTCATCTATTATCGAGGTCCTGAGAGGTTTAGCCGAAGAGGGAAGAACACTAGTCCTCACCATTCATCAGGCTCGAAGCGATTTATTCAAGTATTTCGACAATATGTTACTCTTCGCGCGTGGGGGCTCACCAGTCTATGCTGGTAAAGGCTCGCTCATGCTCTCGCATTTTGAAAACTTGGGATTTTCTTGCCCAATTACAACGAATCCAGCGGATTTTGCCCTGGATCTGATCACAGTCAATTTGCAGACTGCTACCAAGGAATCCACGAGCAGAGAGAAAGTTCGCTCGCTTATACTCGAATGGGACCAGTCCAACATACCATTGAACAAGGCGGTCTCTCGTATTGCAACTCCAGCCGAACTAGGGAGTCTAGCAAGAGGTATGACTCCTTTTCGGATTGCTTTCCCACTACTGCTCCATCGCAGCTTCATCAATTTTCGGCGCAACCCTCCATCAATCGTGGCTCGAACAACTCAAGTCCTCGGATACTCCATCTGCGTTACACTCTTCTTCGCTCCCCTGAAGAGTGACTACTACAGCGTACAAACAAGACTCGGCTTCATCCAAGAATTTGCTCCCCTCTACTTCGTGGGCATGCTCCAGAATGTTGCTGTCTACCCTGACGAAAAGGCAGTCTTCTATCACGAGCACGAAGACAACGCCTACAGCGTCGAAGCTTTCTTCCTGCAATATACTCTTGCCGAGATACCATTCGAAATACTGACGTCGCTCCTCTTCGCCATTCTTACCGTTCTTGCAGCCGGACTTCATCGCTCGGCATCCCTACTGTTCATTGTAGCTTTCAATGCCTTTTGTATCGTCAACTGTGGCGAGAGCGTCGGCATCATCTTCAACACTCTTTTCGACCATACCGGTTTCGCAGTCAATGTGACGTCTGTTGTTCTGTCCTTAGCCCAAATCATGGGTGGGGTGATGAGTCTTAATGTCCCTCCCTTTCTACAGGCATTCAATCACCTTAGCCCAATCAAATGGGCGATTGGGAATCTCGGGCCTTATACCCTAAGAGGAGTCAAATTTACATGTACAGAATCTCAACTTTTGCCCAATGGCCAATGCCCCGTCAATACTGGCGAGGATGCCTTGGATTTATATAATCTTAATGGCAACGCTGGCCTCAATTTGCTGGCGCTGGGTATCTGCCTCGTTGTTTATCGTATGCTGGCCTATGTATTACTGAAGGCGAAGAAGACGAGGTGGGCGCTGAAGGAGCGGTTGGGCCGAGGTCGGAGGCGTCAGGTAGAGACTGTAGGCGCGAGTAGGGATGGGGAGCATGATGCCGTCGTTGCATGAGGTATGCTTCGGTCGTTGGGGCAGCTTCAATCATGGATCTTTGTGTACATGATAAAGCCCGGAGCACCTCTCAGCGTTGCTATAGTGTAAATACGTCTTTCACATACGAACATGCGATAATGCCCAAGAGCTCACTATCTGAGCCATTTCGTACACACCATCATAAATCGGCTACTCATTATGAATTTTGGCAAAATTGCGCATCTAAATTTCGAGCTTTGATGCTAGTACTCCTCGCTGATTAGCCGCTCATAGTAATCGTGCACGGGATCCACTCGTTTCTAATCGGATGAGCTCTTCAAGGTCATTCGGCGGTACTCTAACTGCATCACCCCCAGTCATTACTTTGATCTTGAGATTTTTGTGTTATCTCGAGGTATTCCCTTTCTTTACCCGCTCTTCAAACACCGTTGTGGAGAGATCACCCATGCACCCAAAAGCGCCAACCCAATGCTCGCAACCCATGCTATGCTCTCCAAGTACAAAAGAAATCCAAGCTCTTCACGAAGGCGACTTCCCCTGCACCCCCGGC
>JASZXT010000281.1:0-31977 GCA_035521555.1 Lecanoromycetidae sp. Uapishka_2
GCTTTTTGGTGGGGGAAGGGTTATCGTAGGTTTCGTTGGAGGAGCTCGAGCTACGCTTCTGGGGAGTGACCTTTGGCGGATCCATGCTGGCAAGATTGGTGTCCTAAGGAAGTGGGATTAATGATTTTACCAGAAGCAGGTAGCCGACCAGGTGAAGCTGGACGATACTGGGTTTTACAGTAAAGTAGAGAAGCAGGGAAGAGTACCAGGCTGCTGTCTAGCAGCAAACGAGGAGCATGATAAGAGGACAAGGCAATGAACTGGGAAAGCTGGTAGACCTACCTCATTCTCCTCGCTCTTAATTGCGCTCCCCTTGTCCTCAGCCACGTTAGAGGTTCCTATAGTCTCATTGAGACTGTCATTGCCATGATCACGAAGTCCACCGTCTTTGAGCTCGGTAAGACCGTTGGCGGCGTTGATCTCAGCTTCGCCAAAAGCATCTTGTCGATTTCACTCAGCTGCTGGGATTCCTTTACAGACATGATGGCGTTGATTGGTGCAGGATTGTATGGCAAGTATACGTTGATGTATGTTCTTCGGTACGATGGACAGTTGATGAGGAAAGAGTGAGGATGGCTGATCGTGGGTTGAAGATGAAGGGAGGTGAGGTGAATGGAAGTGAGGGGTTTCAAGATGATCGCAGAAAGAGGGACGAGTGTGAAGTGAATGAGCTTTGGGTGGTGAGGCTTTTTGGACGCGACGCGACCTCAACGTGGACTGGTGTTGACCAATTCCAGGTGGAGGGCAAAAAGTACGCTCTCTGAATTGGACATCCTGGAACAAATACACTACAGCCACTCCTCGATACATATTACTAGGGACCTCGAATGAACACAAGATGTTGTGTTCAGCACTCTGGGCTTCAAGCCCACCATTTTGGATTCTCGGGGGCCGAAGTTGTGTTGCTTGTCTTCATTGGCACCTTTAGGCAAGTACATCACCACACGAATGGTGAGAAAAGGCTGGGGTACCCTCCAAGCAGGGACTCTAGCTGTATATCACGTCTATGAATTGATTATAGCTTTTGGTGAAACCTTCATTCTCGATGGGATGTTGTCAAAGAAGGTTTTTGGACATTGAGAGTCGTTCGATGTCTTTAGCGCAGAGTGCGGAGAAATGTTGAGCCGCTACAGATATCCTGCGTTCACCTTTATGAATTCGAAGCCTATTGTTGTCGCATTAGATCTACTCCCCATCCTGAGGATTTGCAAGCCATGGATAGTGCAGCGTTCTTGTATTGTCACTGATGATGTGAGGCAGCCCTCGTCAAGCTTTTATGAATAATGTGTTCAAACGTTCAGGTTATGTATCTCTGGGCGCAAAGCCTTTTGCGTCTGCTGCTTCAAAGCTGGACATATAAGAGGTTCGCTACCTGCTGCTGGTACCGCGTGACCGATGATGAATATATCATGACGTACCCAATTGAATGATGGATAGTACGCTCGTAAGGGAGAACGCTGTCCGCTGGGGGTAATGATATGCTTTGGAAGCTTGGGGCAGAATCTGAATCCCATTAGAGGGGATAGTCAACACAATTCATGATATATCGTTCAGTACGGTTGAAGAGATTCATTCATAGCAGTAGGCAAAATTAGACTTGGTAGGAAAGTGACTGATGGGAATGATGATCCTTGTAGAAATTGCGAACTGTATTACAACCCGTCCAATCGAAGACTGAGTCTATCATTAACTCGACTTCTCGTTATCCCCTGCAGATTGGACATGTAACCAGACAGCCACGCAGAGCGACATCCTCATCGGTTGTGACCTTCTGTTGCTTCCAACAATAATATGCAGGTCAAAGGTTCGATTCTTTCAGTCCTAGTGCTAGCCAAGCATATGAACTTCAGTCACAGTGGCGGCAGCAATGAGTCAATGTTATCAATTTTGAATTTCTTATAGCTTCAGAGATAAATTTTCAATCGAACATGGCTTCGTGTGGATCCTGATCGTTTGGCCATCATATTTCCTTCCGTGCTTGTGGCTTGTTCTTGTCTTTGTAGAGGACGGACGATGTAAGAGCGCCATATCGATGGGGTAGTACGTGTTGGCCCACGTAGAGCATCCAGAGTGGCAGCGAGGCCTCGTTCAAGGCATCGTGCATTCCTTGAGCTCCGGGCTTTGTGGTGCTAGGCAAGGAGGCGACTAAGTTACTCCTGAAGTAAAAATCTGCTCTTGCCATGGGAGTGAAAGTATTGCTCCCATTACAAGTCAGCAGGGAGCTATCGCATGGGTTGGCAATAGGCCAGAGGGTTTTTACGGGTATCCAATAGACGTGTAGCCACTGAGCACCGTGTAATTTCTTGGGTAATTTCTACTGAAAAGCGACCCTCCTATTTCCGATTGCGGTGCGGTGTTTGCTAATGCCAATTCCTGATTATGTGATCTTAGAAAACGAGATACGAGAATATGTTACATAGCTGAGACTTCGATTTGGTCTCTGCCTGATAGGAGGGAACAAGTAAGGTTTGCTGCCAGAATTGTTCTCACTTCATGGCCGTTACACTACTGGATTGTCCCTCGCAGCTCAGACTAGATTAAGCGAAGGGTTCCACATACCCTCGTGACGGAGGCGACTCATCGTAGGCCCGAATTGCTGTGATAGACCTTCATGAGATAGCGTCACGATCCGGTAGATCCCGCACAGTCCATCCCCATCGAGACTTTTTTGTTGGCATGCGCAGCAGTTTCAAATTGCCATTATGCTTCAGCTCTCCGGTTGCGTCCTGTCAGTGAGCTCAAAGACAGCTTTCAAAGCTAGGAAAAGTCCCTCGCCATGCTGGAAGCTGGTGTCCACGTCCCGATGCATCCGACGGTGTCTCGGAGCAACACGGTGTTGCTATTCCGGTCCAACTTCGGGAAAGGGTTGGATCATTTCCTCATTGTACACTTCTTGATTTTCGAGTGTGAAAACATGTAGCGGCGTAGTAATGGAGGTCGGAGGAGAGAAAGGCCGTGATAGGTGACGTTGCAGCTTGAGGCTGTGCAAAATCGCAATCTCAAGACTTTGCGAAAGTCCACCACAACGCCAAGATTCGCGTGTATTTTAGTGTTGTTTTTGTTGAAATAAACGCAGAATCATCGAGCCACCACGACCAACGGCAGGAACACCAAGCAAACATTGTTGGTGTCTCGGTGGTGACTCAAAAATCAAAGAATAGTCTTTCAGAGGCCACGAGGCAGATCCTACTCCGAAATTGATCCTACTCCGAAATTGATGATGATGAATTTTGTAGGAAACAAACAAGAGATAAGATTGCTATCGACGGGTGCGCAGCGTACTCTGAAATATTTCCCAACCTACCGTACGCTCAAACTTACGTAGACTATTCATTCTACCACACAAGGCCAACAGGTTGCCCCCGGTGTTGCCGCTGCGCTACGTCAAGTAGTAGATAAGTGATCACAGAGGGGTAGCTGTACGGAGTGAAACCTATCCAATAACCGGCCGTATCCTGTGGGTCGATAGCGTTCAGCGGAAACCTTCTGCAGGACGTGCGTACACCATGATAGCAAGGCCCATGCCAAGGCTGTCATATCTTCAAACACGAAAGTCGCAAGACATATCTGACAAAGGGCAAGAAGTGCGAAACGACGACGTTAAAATAGTATTTTTACATCTGTAACAGACGCTGGGAGATCCTTCCCCTCGTTCTATGAATAGCGGGGAGGTCAGGGGTGGCTGGTTCAAATTTGCTTTTCGTCGCGTGGCCCGGGAGATCTTCGGGAGAATCGTCTTGCTAAACTTTACCCGATGTGACTACTTGAAACTCAAAACATCCACTTTTGGACAGTGTCAATCAGTAATCACCCAACATCTGTAACACACGCCTCCCATCCGACCTGTCATCAAAGTTTTCGTATCCATAAAGAATAAAGGTAGCACGCGTATGTTGATGAGCCTCAATGGCAATCAACTTGGGAAATTGCATTTCACAATGGCCCAAAAGCAAGCCGTGCGGGTGGGGGCGGTGTGGCGGAGTTGTGAAATGAAGAGCAATCACAACACAATTGCTAAGGCCAGCAAAAAGAACGAGAGTTGGTCGCAAAAGAGGCCACTCATAGTGACGGTTAGTTCAAGATTACAGCAACAAAGTCCAACGCATACATCATGTCATGTCATGCCAAATTCATCGAGGTAGGACTCTGGAGGAATAGGTGGTGAGTTATCTCTTCTAGATCCTCGGTTTCACGACGAAACACTGAAAAATAGTATGAATAAATATCATCAAACGTTAGATGTTCCATGCGCACAGAGTAAGAGGGTAGTGAGTATGGCAAGACGTAACGAATGCTTCCTGTTCTTCTCAACAGCAAATACCAACCTTTAACCTTTTAACTGGTCATAAGTTTATGACCAGCTCAGAAGGAGTTAAGGTTGCTCGATCGGCCCGCTAGTGAGCTCGCGAGTTATAATTGGACCAAGGGGTTTACCAACGCTAGTGTTGCTCCTTACATCCCTGTCTCCCGATTTTCACTCCTTTTCCTTCTTTCTTGCTTGTCCTTTCCATCACACACACGACGGGTCTGCTTTTGCTGTGAACTCGGGGAGAGCATAATGACCACTAATGTCACGAAAAAAGGTGCTGCCTACGGTAGTGCTCGCATTATGAATTTCTGTGCCCTGACGATTTCAAGGGTCCTAGACATGGATGGTCGCTTGGCCGTTATGTGGCGATCACTCGGTAAAATGACCAGGGTTGGCTCCTTCCAAGGCTACTTTCTCCGCCTTACCGTGCCTCCCGTTAGCCAGCCAAAAGACCACACCGTGACCTCCTTGACAGGATGTCGAATTCCAGATCTTTGGGTCGATCCCTATGGTATTTGGTGGGGCAGTGCAGGCACTATCACCGTTAGCCTAATCCCCCACAACTCTGCCTATCGAAACAGACGCGGATTATGTCTCTCTCTGCCTCTTGCTTCCTGATGTCGTATGGTCAAAGGTTGCAAGGCTTCGCCTCAATGGCAACCTCAATTTCCATCACTCTTGGCCCCTCTGCATTCATGAGTGTTGTATGGCTATCAAATCCACCCCATGTATCACCCAAGTATCTAAACTATTTGATCAGCACGTTCGCAACTTTCCGCACCATAATTACACTCCTTTCTTGCCTACTTATTGCTTTCCACGTCAAGCTTAGAATCTTGTTATACCGCGGCTTGTGTAAATACCTACCCTGCAGTATCCTACCGACAGCGAAAATAGAGTATAGTATACATACCCGTTGCAGCCTCACCAGAATCCTCCGACATCGAACGCACAGATCCTTAATGAGCCGCATTGAGACCGCGAATAAGAAATCATCGTTTCGGTTTTATACGGGACTATACGAGATACTAGCGCCTTGACACCCACCACAAGATTCATTTTTCAGAAAAGGTACTTCATCCCTTGCGTGGCGTCCTTTGAGGAACTTCCTCGTTGATTCTTGCGCCTTTGGCTGAAGGTCTTACCTGGCATAGGTCCCCAAAGTGTTCCCAAAAGTCTTTGTCGTAGCTCTAGAAGCTCGGACTAAAATATCAATCACAAATATCGTTCCTATAATTCCAAGGTGAGCAGTTCGCGGACTCCTGCAGTCAAGCGAAGACCCTTATTCCAAATCCACCATGGAACTAATCATCGACTCAGATCGTACAGCCTTGGGTTCGTTGTTCTTCTGTCTGACATCCTACTGCCTTCCGAAACTCTTGCCCAATCAGGCAGTGGGACTCCTGGCGCGAAGACGCCTCTCATTAGGACGAACGGGGCATCAAGACGGAAAGCTGCTGCATCTATAAGATCTATGATCAGCTTGACATCAGATCTACTTCCTAAAGCAAATTACATACTGCAAGCGATTGCTCGTCTCCTTACATCTGGGTCACTCCTACCTTGATCTCCTAGCTCATTTCCAACTATCACTACCTCAACCACCGTCTACAACATTTCAGTCAAGCTGGATTCTCCAAGAATCTTCACGGAGCTGGAAGTAAGTATAAGCATCTCCTCATCCTGCACTCTGTAAAGCTCGAGCTACATCATCCCGTGGAATGTAATAAGCGAAGGGTTTGCGATTGCCGAGACTCCCCGCCTCGCCCAGCTGGGACTTCCTCAAGCAGTTTCGCCCTGGGCTGTGTTCGAACCACTGTGATTGATGATCCTCTGTCGCCAGGTGTGGTCTTCGAAACCAATCGAGCTATTCACAGCACACTTAAACATCCTGCAAAGAGATGCTAACTATCCCAAAGCGACAGACTCGCAACTCTCCTGTCATCGTTGGCGATTCCTACGAACTAGCGGAGACTCTGGCAGCGTCTTACAGTGGCGAGCTGTTTGGTGGCCTGCTGGCCAAGCCAGACAACACGACAGCTCTGCTGTCTATGTCAGGCTACGAGAAGGCCCATAATGCAGGTCCTAACGGTACGTCTATCTATTCTATGACCTGTCCCGCTGCTGTAAGCTCTCAGTCGTGTTCAGAAGTATCATGATCATGGACTATTGAGTAGGGTGGCATCACGGACAACTAGGCTGACATTAGCTTGAAACAGATCTCAATACGAGAAGGCCGTCCCAAGGTTATGCTAGCCTAGCCGACTGTAATGCCAGCCACCCACAGCAAGAGCCAGTCTACCTGACATATGCTTTGCCAAGTGTAGCCGACCAAGGAGCGCAACCTCAACCGATGGCGTATGACCGACACGTGAATCAAATGGGCTACGGAGTCAGCTCCGTATACCAGCCACGTGAGACATATGACGCGACAAGCCCAGGCTACACAGGGTACCAGTTTAGGAAGTATCCACGTCTCTCCTCTTACAATCCTGAGCAAGGCAGCCCCGGTACTCATGTCCACGTTCATCTTGACTCGAGCGTCGAACTAGCTGGACCCTTACGATTAAATGCAAGCTTGATGTTCGGTCCGCATCGAGTACCAGCTATTCTGAGTCGAGTTGATCCCCGGGAACACGATGTCTGCTTCAAGTACGTGGTTACAGGGAATGCACCGGAGTTTGAAGCCACTAAATCGAATAACACTCAAGTGCCACTGCGTCTTCATCTCCAAGACCAGGCGGCAGTCAACGGAGGAGTGATCGATGTCGGCACGTGGCAATACCTGGATGGCAAGCATCTTGAGCTTCAACCAGCGTCAGATTTCACCCGTAAGAGGAAGGCCTCGGAAGAGCTACAAAGTTCAGCGAAGCGGGGGACTTCGCCATTTGCACGAGGGGGCGCCTCCCACGAGTATGAAACGTACTCTCAAACAACACACGCGGGGTTCGCGTATCCACAAGATTTGCACTCGCTTGATTCGACCTCGATGCAGAGAAGGCTTACAACTTACGGAAAAGCACAAAGCCAACAAGGCCTACAAAACGATCCAGTTTCCCTTGCATACTCACAATCTTTAATGAGGCCGCCCATTACTCAGAGCTCTTCATGGAGTCCATATTCTGCGGCATCGCGGTCCAGCAGAAGTCCAGGCGTAAGCGCTGCTTCAATGTATGTCACGTCAAATGCTTCATCGGATCCTGCGAACCCTCCTCTTGTGCGCTCATCAACCATTCAGACACAACCTGGGTCTGCTTCCACGTCTGGAGGATCCTCTTCTGATGGAGCATTCAATCCTTATACGTTGTACCCAAACAGAGCAAGCATTAAGATTTGCGGAAAGCTAAAGACCATGCAAGATGATTGGTCTGCAGAGGAGCGCGCAGCAAACAGAAGACTCGTCCTTTTTAGCGGCGAACAAACCGGCAGCACTATCAACACCTACTTCAGATCTGTCAAGCCTGACGAGCGGTTGTCCCCTCGCGCCGCAAGAGAACGCCGAATCAGTTGCATATATTGGGATGACTCAACACAGAAAGAAAAGTATTGGGTCACCAGCGTTGATACAATAGCCCTTCTGGAGACCCTTGTCGGTGCACGATTCACTGTCGAAGAGAAGAATCGGATCCGTCGCAATCTTGAAACGCACCAGCCGCTTACAATCTCCAAAGCAAAGCCAGAGACTGAGAATTTCTTCAAAGTGATCATGGGCTTTCCAAATCCGAAACCACGCAACATCGAGAAAGATGTGAAAGTTTTCCCTTGGACAGCACTAGAGAACGCCCTGAAGAAAGTCATAAGCAAATACGTGCGTTCCTTGCCCCTTTCATCCCTTTCATCAGACACGAGCGCACGATTGGCTAACAAAGACCGCAGTCAGCTTCCCACTCATCGACGGCCGGTCCCCTTCCCCGGCCCCAGCATAAGAAACAAACCTATACCCACAGCAGCTCCCACACCGACGACCCTTATAGCCAGAGGCACCTCTCCTCCCGCTCCACCTCCTCAACCTCAAGCGTTTACGCGCATACACCATTCAGTGCCACTCTATCTCCTCCAAGCGTACAGACAAGCCTCAGCTACTCGCAACCTTCACCCATGCATCCAACTTTCACGCACGCCTACACTGTACCGACTTTGGTCAGCCAGCATGCAACCGATAACCTAGCGCCCATTAGCGGATTTGACAATAGCCAACTCTCCATCCCCGACCTGAATCACGCATACACAAGCTCCTCCATCGGTCGCCGTCGCTCTAGCGAAGCCAATCTAAATCTTAGCACCGTACCCCCATCCTATCAACAAGAAACAAACACAAGCGGGCGTCCCCGCGCGCATACCTCCTTCTCAGCTCTTTACGTTCCGCAAGATAATCCAAACGACTACGGCTTGCAGCTCCCAACAGGTGGGCAGCCGATCCGTGGCTCTTGGGACTTCTCAGCTTATCTGCAACCCGAGAACACAAATATTGTTGTACAAGAGAGCCCACAGGCCACCCAGTATCGACGAGCTTCTATGCCGCAGGCCAGTGCCGGTGCAAACGAACCCACCCATGGAGAAGGTTATGCGGAAGGAGACGACAACGTTGCCACTGAGGGGAACGTTGAGGGCGGCGCATAGCCCATTCGTCCTCCATGCTGATGACCTACACCGTACGGATGAAAGTCTGACGCTGCGGTCGTCGCATCGGATGAGATAGTCAGATGGAGTTTTATTCGGCCCTAATCGCACTTGGTACCACACAGCCCTAGGTAGGGCCTTCATCACCACTTCTTCTAATCACTGTGAACACAATTGCATCATTCCTACAATGGCGCTTTCTGATTCTTACTATCACGGACATACCCCTTTTGCCTACCTTTCTGCATCAGCGAGCGGTGTTGGGTGCGTGGGCCAAGGGGGCTGCTGATGGCTGGGGCTTAGCTCGGCGATTTATAGAATTTATTTTACTTTAAATTAGGTGCTCGTACATCATATGGATGGGCGGGAGAGTAATCATATTTATTAAATTTTATCATCTCATGAAATATCAGAACATTCCCATATGGACGTTTTCATCACTTAATGGATGTTTTTGTACGTCGCGCTGAACTGTTGGTGTGCATGTTAATTTAGGTCATTGGGATGCCCGTCCAGTTGTAGCTTTATCGTGGTTAAGCTGATAGCTTTGTTGAAGGTATGAATTGCAATGAATAACAGCTGGATCCGATGATGAGTTGGACTCTTGAATGTCAAAGACATTGGGGGAGAAAGTCCCGAGGATGGAATTCGTTCAGTTATGAAGGGCGACAGGGCAAGGCTTCTTGAGCAAGCTACGTACGCAATGCTATAGACACATATATCTCTCTGCTACGCTCCAATCCATCTGACCTTTTCCTCGTCTACTCGAACTTTGATTCGACATTTTCGAATTCAATGAATCTCATAAGGAGCTGAAGCAGTAGTGGCTACGGCTAAAACCGACAAAAGGTTATTGCGGACGGACGCCTGCATTCGTTGCCCTGCGATATCAGTACGTCATGAGGGTCATCATGTTGATGGGAAGAAAGATCAAACGGAATTTGTTGAATGGCAGGATATATAACGTGCAACAATTCCCAGCTGGCCTTGAATCCAGCTGCTTCCAAGTAGCGGTGTTCCTCGAAGCTGTGCAACATAATGATGACCGGTACGGACAATGTGTTGATCATATATTGGCGAGTGTGTTCTATATTCTACGACATAGTTTGCAGCAATAGATCCGTCATTGAATTGGTGATGCAGATAATGAATAGCTGGTTGTGGCTGCCAAAGGTCTGATCCGACACTTGAGGAAGGATAGGCTTTTGTCACGCTTTCTCTTCAATTTTTAGAAGAGTTCGTTAATAGAGGTTATACGTTAATGTCAAAGGATAAGTGTTTGATGTTAGCTCATACACGATACCCATCGCTTTATCAAACCTCTAGAAGACCTCTACTTCGTCAAGAATTATATCAAGATGCCATCCCTTCTCATCAAAGACTATCTCTATTTTCTTCTCGAAGTGCTGTCGTTTGCAATAGCTTTCGAATTGACTCAAAAGTCGCTGTCTTCACTCATCAACACAGCCCTCATTGTGACGACTTATCTCATGCTCAAAGACCTCTCTTACAAGCTCGCCATCTACTTGAGCCCCGGGGCTATGGTGGAATATGCAGAATTTGTGAATATCGATGAAGAGCCTCTTTACGAACAAGAGTGAATGTGCTTAAATATAGTCGTGAGGATGGAGGTTGGACGCGTGCAAGGCTAGGGGTGGGTTCCAAAAGGGCCAAAGAGATGTCTTAGTTCGAATGATCCGGCAGCTCTGGACAGAATATCCCATCCTGATCTCGGGCCAAACCCTTTGTTCAGCTACGATACCTTTGTCCTGCATTTTCGACTCTTCAATCCAACAACACAATCAAACACCGAAAAATCAGGAAATCCACTTTAAGAATTATTATACATATCTTCCGAATTGGTTCGACCTTTGTGAACCATAATTTAGTCCACACTCCTTGTCGATCAAGCCCTCTCGAACAGATGATTGCCCAAATGAATACAACGACTGTCTGTGAAATTCGCACCAGTCGATATACGCTGGGGCTCACACGTTGATCCGATCCTGCATATCATCATACTCACAATCTACCATGTTATCCTCTCGGTCTTCTTTACCATTGTTTCATTGCCGACTTAATTGAGCTTCCTACTAGGAGACTCTGGGCTCTCGTGACGGCGATCTCGTTCAATTTGTGGACGGTTTGTCCCTTGTTCCCGAACTAGACCGATGAGGGCACTGTAGATATTTGGGACTCGACCGGTACGCTGATTATTAGAGGGACCGTTTTGCTTTTGGAGGTAGTGAAGAGACTTTTGTGGTGCACTACATAGATGCAATAATTTAGAAGAACTATAGACTTGAAAGAAGCCGTATAATGAGCTTAGATGCTATTATGAGCAGCCTTCGCTATTGATTTTAGCAGCTAGAATCTATCGGTTTCCATCTTGTGCATACCAGAAGCTTTTCATTGTGCGCACGCCTGAAAGTCTCTAACTGGAAGAATAGGAACCGGGTAATGCTTTGTGTGAGTCATTGGAGAAATACTCCTGTGAAGTGAATTGTGACACTTAGACTTTGTAACACCTTCACGGGTTCCTTCCCAATTATAAGGTAAACGAACATACTACTACCCTTCCTTTTTCTACATCAATCTTCACCACTCCAAGCACTCAAATACCAAAACAAGCCATAGAAATATCTACTAAATCCTGGGAGAGTCTACTATGTCAAGTCGCGACGTTTCACGATGGTTAGGCCATCATTCATATCCTACACCATCACATTCTCGCGGTCATGGTCGTGAGGATAGCGAGTACACTGACCGGCTAGAGCGTCCTGATTACTATGGTGACGACAACAACGATCTCCTCGGGGAAGCTTTCTGGGACGATCTTGCACACGACTTGTTTAGCCAAGGCATGGACAGTCATCGTTCATATCGAACACCACCCGTCTCTCGAGGTCACGCTCGTGAGGGTAGCGAATACACTGACTGGCTAGAGCTTCTCGACTCCTATGGTGACGACAACGACAATCTCTTTGGGGAAGCTTTCTGGGACGATTTTGCACACGACTTGTTCAGCCAAGGCATGGAGAGTCACGGAAGATCTGGTCATGGCGACCGTGTTAGTACTAGAAGACAATCTCGTCGAGCTCCAACACTTGTGGAAGCCTACGCCGCACTGTTCGATGAAGACGCTGACGACTTGGAAGAGGAAGCGAGGGCGCGACGTGTTTATGCACAAGGGCTGAGAGACGGCGAAGCACGTGTACCTCGTCTCGGTCGGGAGTGGAGCTCGTATCATCCCACTCGAGAGATGGAGAGTCATTTGGAGCCTAACACTTCTCAAGAAAACATTCGACGCAACTTTCGCGACGGAGTACGAGGGAGGCTTGGGCATCGATCTCGCCTAGTTGAGATGGTATCTTCCGATGAGGAGTCCAATGACAATGAAGATAGAAGTCGCGCAGACAGAACTCCAGGGCGAAGTACTGGAACCTATGTGTCTTCCAGCCGTCAACTTCGTGACAATCGGCGAACCGGTCCACAGCACCTACCACTGGGATCGAATCGATCAGCCAGTCCTAGCCAATCTGGTGGATCTAAAGATAAGGCTGTCGATAATGGGAGGCCTGTCTCAAATACCTCGACGCATGGTCGAGGTCAAATCCCGACACGTTCTGTCAATGTCCATGGACCCCAGGCTTCCTCTACGGTTCCTCGGATGCATTTTCCTATTGAGAACAATAATTCAGGTTTTAAAGAGCCAATCTCACCACTCCGTCCGCGTCGGAGGCAGCAAGGCTCATCAGATGGTCGACAAATTAGTGGTATCATCCAATCGACTCAGGATAAACCGTCATACAGCTCTTCCGTGTCTAGCTCTGGACAAGATACGCCGACCAGCACCTTCGAGGCATCCAGTCGTTCCATCGACGATGAACTCAGCAAAGGTGTTTAGGTCGAACAGAAGCAGTCAAACAATAGCGTCCCGGTCAAGCGTAATGAGAAAACTTCAAGACGCGATGATTTCTTGAGTCAGTTACATGTGAGCTCTACAGTGGACCTTTTCAGAGCCTCTCCACCATCTGTTAGCCGCAACACTCGCGCTCACGCAATTGCGAACGCTACTGATGACTAGGCAGCAGATATCTATGAGTCGAGTGCTAGTGGGGCAAATCACAGCACAGGCTCGCTACGAGGATGACTTGTTGAGTCGAACGGTATTGTTTTGGACTTGCGGGACTGTATGGTCTGTTCCCTGATCTCTCTCTGTACTCTGTACTTCTTGCTTTGTATTTTGTGCCTAACAAGAAGGATATGGAGCCTGGACGGACTTGTCTGAGCCGATTGAGGCGCCTGTGCTGCATGCCATATTAGCTTACCCATAGAACTAGAATAGAATTCGCATACAACCACAGTCTCCCTATATTCCTCCGCGAATGGTGTAAGCAATCTGATTTCGCTGTTTCCTAACGCATATCAGACCCGAGTCGATGGTACATGGATGCTGAAGCTTCGAAATCAGTAAAGGGTCGGGGGCTTCCATTTGTGAAGGACCACTAGTCCGTGAACAGCTAGCGGCTTACACAATCTTAGCATACCGAAGTTTCAGACTTTGACATGCCTCAATGCTGCGCGCGCTTTTCAATCTGTGGTAAAATTCAAGCCAGAAGAGCGACATACTCGGGACTATCGGTAGTCATTTCAACAGAGCAGATTATCTGAGGAAAACCTTCCAACTCTCAATAATCGCTACCTCGGATTGTACCTTGATCCAGTAGGTACAAAACTACCAAGAGACCGTGACATCTCTGCTCTGCGAGCCTCATAAGCTCTCTCTTTATGTCATGGGCTTCATCAATATTGCTTATTACACTTTGGATCACGCTAATGCCATTATTCTTGGAAGAATATCTTTGATGAACGTCATGGCCTCGGTATCTTCTAGCCAAGATATAAGCCACTATCGGCCTTGGACTTTCGCTAACCTCCTTCAAGCCACCCGTCGAGTTCATTTAGCACTTAGTGAAAGAGCTCATCGTTTTGGTGATGAAGGGAGGGGAGACTGTGGGCCAGACGCTAGCGGGTGCGCTAGATATATTAGCTTGACCATCTCTGGCACACGATCCAATTAGCTTGTCTAGATGTCCCACATAGCTTGGGAAAACGCCCATTCTAACGGTACTCAAGCTATGATGGAGTAAAGGTGCACGCAACGATCGACATTGGTCTGTGCCGCATGCGAATCCTGCCGCTTTCCACTTAACCTCGATCATCCCAGTCTTTTTCCCAGTCTTAACGAACCTGTATACTTGCTTAACCGAGCACGCTCTTCTCCCCACGGCATCATACTGTTTCCTTTTGATCTCCATTTCTCTACTACTTCTTATCATGGCTGCCTTCACTCAACACGATGTCCTCTCTACTTACAAGACCATGAATGCACCGAACAAGTTTCCTGGGAGTCACTACTCTGCACAAACCGAGACAGATACCATCTACCATGACAACTTCTCAAGGTATCCTGGCCGTAGCGCGCAAAGTCACTCTCATCACACCGCAGCTGAGATCCGGTCTAGAAACACTGCGTCCGCCCGCTATCAACTTGCAAAACTCTGGCTTGAAGACTTCGAAGCAACAGCATATGAACAGCGCGAGTCTCAGGGCAAGTTTTCATACAGCATCAGTCAAGAGAGCGTGACTAGTCCATGCCATGGTGCCGACCCGAACATCGGTAGTCCTCCGCCGAGCGATCCGTATGACTCTGTGCATAGCCCAAGGGCGGACTTAGATGTACCTATGTACGCTGTCCATACCGATTGGGGTCATGATCCGCACAACTTTGGCGTCAGACCGTTTTCATCTGAATCGGAACCTTCTACGGTCAATAGGGATGCTGACCAGCGAAGCCAGCTGCAATACCAACTTGCGGTTGCGCCGGCTAATGAACCATCCGTTGCTGAGAACCTTACTGAGCGTCTTGGTGGTATCGGCCCCATCCAGGATTATCGACATACTAGGCTCCCGACAGACCTTGAGGACCAAAAATTCAGTGTGCGTCAAGATACCGCTAGCTCATACAGGCTCGCTGACAGCATGCTTGAGAATGTCCCAGATTGCGTTCTTCCAAAAGCTAGGCAGGCCCAGGGTACCAAAAGCGCCAAGAAACCTGCAAATAGCAAGGAGCAGGCACATTAGTCTGGAAGGTCATTACGGTACATCCTTCTTTCTCGCAATGTCTGTAGGACTTGTTTCTGCGGGTGTAGCTATCTACTGCTAAACGATACCGAAACAGACAAGATGTCAAATAAAGGACCCAGAATCCATTGTAAGCGATGTCTTGATGTATTCATACGATGCGATCAAAGAACAAGTCACTGAATGAAAGGTCGTGTGCTTGGTTCAATGCAAAAAGTCCGCTGCTACTTGATGATAGAGTGATTAAGATTCTCGTCATGACTTGAAATCGGGTGGTTTTCTGCCGGACCCAGTCGGTGTAATCGCAAAAGTCATACAATATGTACGAGGCTCTGAGTATTTTGGGCATTGAAATGGGTTGGAATTCTTCCGCATTCGGTAGTACACAGGAGAATATAAGGTTTGAAGAATCAACGAATACCGCCGACGTGACAGTCAACCTCTAAGTGGAGCGTCCTTCTGTACCGTGTAACAAAAATTCAGGTTTGCGGGAGTATGCACAAGAACAAGAGGCGCGGCCCGGTTCCACTTACTTCGACGGCACACCTGTCTCTCTTCTATGGCTCACACGCCTCCACAAAGCTAGTAGATGTGTGTGTCTCTGATCGAACCTTGCAACGTCGTCATCAATCTATGGACTTCTACTCTTTACGACCGAGTCACCCTCAGGAAGTTACACCATGGAGAGATTACCCATACATGCAAAACTACTACTTACTGGAATGACTTCTTTTCCAAAGTATCTCACCATTTGGCCTCACGAGACATCCTATTCTAAAAATCGTTTTGCGGTCTCATCATGCACACAGACGAATACATGTCAAAAAATTGAAAAAAGAACAATGTTATCTTCAATTGACATTTCATGACTAATGGGCTTAGTCTGCTTGCGCATTATGTAGCTCAGGTTTGCCTTTGTTCCATCTTCCCACAAAATTTCTGCGGAAATCAAATTGGTGATCACGCGTGTGTAGCCTTTCCTCGACAGATGGACTAAACCGTCACTGTATCAATAGTATTCTGTTTCCTTGTACGTCTACGTGAGACGTGAGTATGATGATGTCTATGCCCACGATCGGGACTTCTCTGACGCTCGTGGCTGCGGTGATGTTGGTGATGATGGTGATGATCATGGCCTGCTGTCCGAGGAGGGCGAGGCTGCTGTGTATCTGCCGAGTATCTTAACCCGTTTTGGCGACCAAATTGTTGCTTTCACAGAGGGGTCAGCCTAGGTCTCCGAAGGTTAATAGCTGGCTAGAGATGTACCTGCGCTCTGTAGTCGAGATTATCCCAAGCTCTATTGAAATCATTTCTTTCGCTCTTTGAACGTAGATCCATCTTTGTCCGTCCTGTTATCATACCGAGGAATGTCGTAAAGCTCATGAGGTGGCGAAGGGGCTCATTTCCTTCGTAGAAATTTTGCTCTTGGATGTAGTTCCTGGAATCAGAATGGAGGAAATCGATGTACTCTATTATTGCTGCCATGATGGGGAAAGTTGATATTGTCTGGAGCAATGTTTCGAACGTTCAATGATGATAGAGACGCATGCAGAGATGTGGAATCTTATCAAGATGTTGAGAGCATTATACTATCACAAAACTATTCAGAGAGTTCATATTCACATAGGTACAGAGATATTCAAAGAAGTTACGTGTTACTCTACGATCCCACTAGCTCTAGACGACCAGCGCGACACATCCATTCCTCGCACACCGGCATTCATTTGGACCAATAGCAATTCATTTAGTATCTCCATGCATGTAAACCTTGAAAGTGTCAAGATTTGTCTGATAACCTCGAAGACAGCAAAAAGTCATGGTAACACTCATGCTTGTGAAACACCTACTCCTGACATTTTTCTTCTCCAATACTTTTTGTGCACAAATCCCTCGCAAACGCTTCCGGTCTGTGCGGCCTCGTGAGCGGTTGCACATTCAAGCGCTTGCTTGCACTTCATAATCATCGTCGTTTTTTAGTCCTCCAGAAACACTCCATTCCGCCAAGGAAGTTAGTGGGTAAACAATAATGCGATATTCAGAGCCTAAGATAAGTCAATAGGAGTAGCAATGAACTCGCCAACGTGGCTTCATACACTCATTGACTTCTTACACCAGTAAGGCCGTTTCATTTGCACCAATGGATAAAAAGTTGTACCACTAAGGCAAAAGTAGGTATTGGTACTGCTTTCGTAAGTTGTGCTGTATCTCTTCACACAGTCAGCCACCTCTCATGTTTGGAAATTTTGCGAATATTGATTGGTATTGATACAATGCTTTTCCAATCGGGCTGATCATACTTGTTGCACAAGGCTCTGGTATGTATGCTTATGTAAAAAGATGTGTTTCTTCAGTCTAGTTGTGTCACTCAAGTATACAGACATAACATCTATCTCATAGTCATCAGGTAGGCTTCTCCTTCTCTATTTACTACACCTTCCCAAAAAGAAGCGTCCCATTTGCATACTCTACACAAGAACACATCAAATATGCCAGTTGCTGAAGTTATCGACCGGCTCTTCGGCCGGCCAACCAAAGGTGAGCGCTCGTTCACCGTTTGATTTTGCAAATAGTCCCTAACGAGAAGTAGTTACCAGAGAGATCGTCTCTACAGGAGAGCCAGGCCCAGATGGCAAGGTAATTGCTGATTGAACAGGCTATGAAGCTCTCAAATCTAACCGCTACCAGCCCGCTGCAGTTAAACAAATCTATGGATGCCAGTACAAGTCTTGTAAGCAAGACTTCAAAACCAGGGAGGCTTTGAGGAGACATGATAAGGAGGCACATTCACGATCTCAGGGTACGTTTTGAACGAGTCATTCCAATCATGAATTAGACCTTTGATTGATCAGTTGTCTAGGATGCATTTTACTTTGAAGTCAGAAATGACCCTGGTAGAAGACTTGAGCTTTTCTGTTATCTATGTACGCGTACAGGAATACCGTGGATTCGGAATCTAGAGATCAAATTTGAGTAGCTTTGTGTGGTTGAGTGGATCAGAGTGCACTGCTTGATTCTAGCTGCGGGTATCATGACAGAGTCTGGGGTGCGATTTCCAATGACTAGTCCTGCACGATTTGATTCTGAGTCACACACGCATCTAGTCTCAGTAGTGACCCAAGAGTAACATTTGGAAATTTCATTGATTCCACATTTTAGCACATATTACAGGCTTGAAGCGGAGCGCCTTCCCTGTGTTTCATAAACTATTTTCATTGTTTTGTACCTCCTGTGGTTTGTGTGTCTTGCTTCGTGTTTTGCCGCGCCTCCGATACGACGAAAAGTGGTACGAGAAGTGTGGTACTGCATGCCCGACGAAACAACTGTACAATGTAACACCGTCTGTATAAAACCTGCTACAATATCCCCTCAAATACAACCAAATTTGATGTTCATCTTTTTCCTTGCATCTATCCAATGAAGTCTTTAAATACTGGACTTTGAGACCGCAACTTCGGCTGCAACAATGACAAGACATCCCATCAAAAGATTCATCGACCACGTTGGTGGGGATGAAAAGTTTGCAACAAATTTTGTGGACATCCTGGCCGATCGTTCGAAGGGACGCATTCAAGAGCATGTCAAGATAGCTATTGAGGTTGAGAGACTTGGGGGCTACACTTCCGAAAACCAGCCAGTCTTTCGAGACCAGAAGGATCAAGCGAGTTTTGAGAGGTTATATGAGTACCTAGTCGACTTTGCCTACAGTTTCCAAGAGAGGCGTGCCGATCATAGGAAGGCTATCGGTCTCAAGCCGCATTATCCGCGTAGGTGGCGCAAGGCTTTGAGAGAGTAAGGACCGGCTAACAAAACGAGCAGCCCCACGCCCTCAGCTCCCTAGTCGAATCCCGGATCACAATGTGTCAACCGGATCCCCTTCTCACGGGGAATCCGCCGTTAGAGATCCATCGCAGCGCGACCAATCTCAGCCTCGTTCCCATCGTCCACAGAACAGCCCTGTATCTCATCCTGGTAGCGAGGCGCCTTCGCTTCCTTCTCAAACGCATACCAGTCGACTTCCATCATTAGATCATGATTTCCGACCACCCAGTCGTCAAATTCAGACTTCTCGCGCTTCTATCCCAGCCAGAGAATTTATCCGACGCACTTCCTCGAATCACCATGATTTGTCACCTTCTCGTCAAAGCCAATCTTCTCGTGCTTCTGTTCAAACCCAAGGTCCTCGTGCTTCTTCCCCTCAATCCGTGCGACAGTCTCGCACACATCCTGGTTCACCTCCGCCCTCTAACAGGCAACAAACGTTGAACCGCTCAGAGAGCCATTCGAGGAGCATTGAACAATCTGAACGACTTGATTCTTTCCATAGGGAACGAGATCATGATTCATCTATTGATTCCGTTCGGAGCCACAGCGTCTCCTCCAATCCACATGATAGGGACACTGGAGATAGCAGAGCCTCTAGCAGGAGACCCACTGAACACGATGACAGGGGCAGTACAGCAGATACACGTTCGAGGAGCGAAGAAAGGTCAGTCCTTGACTCTGGCAGCGATACCGAAAGTAGCTTAGAGACACGTACCACTAGAGCGAACACCATGGGTAACAGAGGTTATGGGCCAAGCAACTTCAGCCGAAGAGCCAGTAGCGATAGAAGTATTTCAGCTCAGAGATCAGATTTTGATGGAAATGGTGAAGACCCTGGCATTGAAGATGCTCCAAGATGGGGTGGTAGCCAACAATACAGACCACGCTGACTGAAGAGCGGCACTGCCAGGAATTGCAATCGCAAAGGAGTCTCGAGCGAGTGGGCTATTTTCGGGGACTTCGTTTGATTTAAGACTGGAATCAACAGAGGAACATGACATAATTAAAATTTGAGTAGTCTCTGAGAATAATAATGCTGGAGTAACTTGTTAGCCATTTGGCCAATGTCTTGAAGCTACCTTCATTAGGCTCGTACCACTTTGTTTAGAAACTAGATAGAGATGACGTGTGCGTTCTTGTTGGAGCTGGAGCCGACGATACGACAAAGATCAATATCACGAGCAGTCCATGGCTAAAGGTCCTTCAGTTGGTAGTACCGCCCGACTGCCTCACTCGGTAGAACAACGAGATTATGAAATTCTGAAGGTCTCAATGGGAGAAGTCGTACGGATTACACTTTATGGGTTGTCGGCCAATGTGGATTTCTCTCTTATCGGGGAATTTCTGGTCTGGCTGTTGGTTACACTGTGTGCTCTTCGAGAAAATTCCGAATTCGGCGATATGTTCACGTCCATATAAATCTTGACCTTACTCTCAGCTCTTTCTGCGAAGGATGTGTGTAAAAGTGTGATGAAAGAGGTGCAATCTACTCATGATAGCCAAGATGCCTCTAATAGAAGATTATGTCGACAGTCTTTCCGAGACCGAGTATTACAAACAAGCTTATCGATACTATAATGAAGACAGTTTTCATCAGATTGAAAGTTGGACAAGCTTCTTAGACCTTGCTCTTGACTTTGAGTCCAATCGTCTGCGACCAATAGCCTTGTCGCGTTCTGGTAAAGACGCGTTCGACGATGCATTTCAGCGTTTGGAGTTGCAAGCAAGGCGATCGAGGTTGGGTGACCGGTCTCCTACTTTCCAAACTTTTCAGCCACGTACTAAAGATGAACCTCTACTGGTATGCTTCGAGAGAGCGACTAGCGTGGGAATGACAGCTGATGAGAAGGCTTAGGATTGGAGAAAAAATGAAGAAAGGGAGTCACATCACGAAGTCAACACGGACTCGGCCGCCGCGACTCCAGGAGGTACGATCAATAGGCCTGCCGACATCGAAGCCACGCACGAAGAACCTCTGAACAAGCCCCTTGAGAGCAAAGAAGAGGAGCCTGTTGCCGAAACCTCAAGGGACAAGGACCCGGAAGGATCAAATGTCGAAGACAAAGACCCTAAAGAAGGAGAGCGTGGAGGCAACAGACTTGAAGAGGAATGTGAAGCAGCAAAGCCAGGCCCAGAGCCAGAGATCAAGCCGTCAGGAGGCACAGAAGAAATTACTGCGGTAAAAGACGCAGCCGAAGTCGACGGCACCGACGATCTGATTCAGAAAACGGAGGATTTACCAGAAGAAGCCTCTGCAGCACAAGAGCCTTCAACTTCGCCTGAGCAAGCTGTTGGAGCAGAACCAGCTTCAAATGATGAGCCACAACCATCTCCGCCGGCAGATATTCCCGAAACAGCGCCGGAGCCCACATCCCCTGGAGAGCCACCTTCAGTGGCTAGTGAGGACAGCCCGAAAGATCGCTACTACGAAGGCTTTGGAGGTCGGTGGGTGGTGAATGGTAAGGGAAGATGGCGAGATAAGAGGACCGGGAAGCCTTGCACCCATGGGCCTGGTTGGGTACGCGAACCTAGGAAACCCGGTCTCAAGAAATAGATCAGAGTGAGTCATCTAGTTGTGAAATCATCGCTACATATTGGGAAGACAAATATAGCATTTAGGTGACTGACTCGTCCAGAAAAAATCATCACTCTCAAAAAGCCTTGCCGCCTTAGCCCGCTCTATGGAGTGGCAAACTGGACAGAATCTCAAACCCGAACTTGAAGCGCCAACAATGGGCCACAATCATTGGCTCTCAATCTTGACCTATAGTAAAAGAATCGAGTCTTCATTTTCAGCTTTGTTGGGATCATTCTGGTCTAGAATATGCTTCGTCACGGGACAGATGTATTATTCCCTGTGGCGGCATTCGAGAGCTCTGAGTCAGATGGACGGCGAAGAAATGTCTTGAAAGAGCTACTCCTGAAACCAAAATGATTGTTCAAATGAGTGTCGATTCCTTGGAATAAGATTTTGTAGCTAGGGGGTCCTATGAAAAAAATCTACTTCGGGGTTTTGGCCAATGCGAATATGTGAATCTATTACTGATTGATAGGCTTCTGAGCTTCAGTGCTATCATCTGACTCATGGGTGTGGCGGCTGTCTAGAATGGGCAGAGAGCGTCTAAGACTCGAAGGTACGAGGCTTGGAAACGTGATAATAATTCTCCCCATGTTTCCTTCTACTTCTCTTGGATATTAGATATTGCGTCTTCAAATCCAATCACCCTTTACGAGCAAGAAAGATCCATTACTTGATATCAAGTGATCTTCGTTCACATCCTACTGAATCTTACCATACTCTCAGTCTAAGTATGGAACCCCATGTTATCGCTATCACCTTGTTCGGCAGGGGCCTCGTGTAGGGCTGAGGGCCGCTTAGGAGCAACATCTTAGCAATCGACCTTTCAACTCATCTTTTATCTATCCATATCGCATACACCTCATTGATCATGCCTCGCAATCGTGTTTCTAATAATATCGATTATATACCCGTTAATCCTAAGCCTTAGAAGCCAGCCAGAAGCCAGAAGCCACCGCCGACCCTAATAGCCGACGCCGTCTACCCTGCACAACTACAAGAGCATGGGATGATTATACGCCTCAGCGACGTCGCAAGGCTATGCCAGGCATATACTACAGCAGGAAGGAGTGCACATACGGTATCAAAGAGGAAGCCTTTGGCGGATCTATCGAATACATACACGAAGCGGATTAAATTACCGGCCAAACGGCCCGATCGCAAGCCTCGTTTAAGATACGGATGTCAGCTATGTATGTAATATACATCTTTGCAAGCAATTCAGGTGCTGGAATAAGTATTTAGCTGGCTTAGATAGATGAACGGTGCTGTTTTTTATATAGGGGTAATGCCAAGCAAAATGAGGCCGAGGGTCGCCGAACAAGGTGATAGCCCCTTCGGGCGGCGTGAAAAAGGGATCTTCAAAATCCAAGCCAGAGAAAACCAAACAGACAAGCGCTTCAAAACCCAAGCCAGAGAAAGACTGGAAAACGAGTAGTTCAAAGCCCAAGTCAGAAAAAGACCAACAGGCGGACGGTTCGAAGCCAAAGCTGCGAGACGACGCAGGAGCGAGCATGCTGGACCTCAAGCCTGTGCCGAGCTCGAATCGATATCCAGTCCACAATTACATCAATGATTGCACCCCCGAGCAGTACAAATCTTTACGTCAGAGCTACGAAGATACAGATTTGCGGAGACTTGGATACGAATGGGACACATACACATTGTTCCTCGCCGAGTATGAGCAGGAATGCTCTAGAACGGATGCACCGTGGTATGAAGTCCGACCAGACCTTGGGGCGAGACCAAAGGGTGTTCGTGGAAGGGAAAAAGAGAATCTAAGGGCAGCCTTTAAAGCCGCCTACGGACAAATGCGAGCCAGGGCTGAGGTCTACCTGGCCATCAAACTTCTCCGCACTCTTCCATCCCTAGACGATGCAAAGGCAGTTGAGAAACATCTCGGCCCACAAGTCTTCATTCAACTCCAAATTGAGGCCTTGAGGGTCCGTGAACCTGGTCTTAGGTAAAAATCAGAGTCAGCCGAGATGGTGGACAGGGACAGTGTGTAAGAATCTTGACCTGTGTTAAAAAGCCTTTGTTTTGCTGATCTATTCTTAGGAATATCATTGGAGCTCATGGCCATGTTGTGGTCGTTTATCAAAGATGGTGGGGAGTTTGACTCGGCAGTCCTTTTTCCCCCTGGGTGAGTCAGGGTCTCCGAAGCTGGATGCCTGATCAGCATTCGACTGAGATTCCAGGTGAATGCTGGTTGTGTGTCACCGAAAGATCGATGAAGTTCGGTTCATGCGTGTTATCTTTCGGACCACCATCTCTTGCCCTTTGTTACTGGCCAGGCATCCAAGCAGAAGCTCTGCGAACCCTTGTACCACCCAGACGCCTCTCGAGGCTATTGGTGCTGAGCACATCTTTACATAGTCTACCCTGTCGTTTGCCTTCATCCAAACCTTATCAAAATATGACTGTACTACCATCACTATGCCACTATCACTGTTCTAAATTACACCATTTTCTCGCTATGCTGCGCCTCTTTCTCCGTTAAAAGCTCTCGACTCTTGTGCTTTCTTGTTCTTTAATAGACAGAAATACTCAAACCCCTCATCATTCTCTATCATGTCTGTCGAAAGAATCTCATTCATGGTTCGTCACGCCAACCACAAGAACGTCAACGATTACCTTAATGCCATTGGTCGTCAAGGAAGGATAAGAGAGCAAGAGCTCTATGCTCATGAACCCTACTCTGAGGTAAAGGGCTGGAATGATTTCACCGACAAGTGCTATCTCTTGCAGCTTCGCGGGGAGCAACCAAGTCGGGGCTGGATGAGCCACAGTCGAGACTTTAGCAAGGCATACTGGAATCTGGACGCACGGATCGCGAATTTTTACACGGCGCCACGTCCACGTCCACCTCCGCTTCGAAACCCACAGCGTATCGATTCACTGCGTTACGAGAGCGACGCTCCGCCCCGATATACTTCCACTTCGACGCTTGACCGAATGTGGGGTCGCCCTCCCTCCTACAAAAGTAATGACGATGACGACTACTCTGCTTACGGCTCTCGGTACTGAAGAGGCTGTCGTGACGATAATGGTCCGTCGAAGTGGAGCTCTTTGTACACTTTTCTTCACGCTTCAAAACTCCTCCGGGGTTGAGATGGGCCCAGGGAACACATGGTCCATATCAGCCTCGACTTCTTTCCCTGCGGTCCTAACTTGTAATTCGGCCCCCATATTTGTCATCGAGTCCAAATGTTTGAGGATGTGTTTTTGTCGTTAAGAATATGAGAGTGCAATGGGCAGCGTGCGCTCGGCCCCCGCGATGGGGAAGGACGTGACTAGCTCAGCCCCCGTGTCACAAGGCTGCAAGAGCACTTTTTCAGCCTTGTCTGCCCTTGAGCGGCGCGGGTGACGAGGATCATTTCGACGGCAATTTGGGCCAAAACAACTTTACATAGCATGCATGCAACCAAACACAAACATAGCTTCCGAAACGCAATGTCTACTTATTCGTCGTGACGTGACAACCTCAATATTCTCAACGTGTACGATCAACAACCGAATGTAGCACCCAAAGCCTTGGGCTAATCACTCGTGTCCGGGACAAGTCCAGTGGCAATACACATCCTTGCGGCTCTTGACATCGATCATGTTACACGATCTCAGGCAAGATCTCAAATTTGAGTAGGAGGAACTCCACTTCCACTTAAGCACACCTAGCTCATGAACCACCCTTTGACTGTTAGAGTAGTTGGACGCTCTGTAAATACACACCCTAGCCCTTCTCCTGGACGTAATCTATGATTTATTAAATTTTGCTTTTCTTTGTGTTTGAACAAAGTTGACAGTCTTGGATCTGGCAGTGGCGGATCCGAGTGTACTGAAAAAGCTGGTGTAACTATCTTCGATCTCCGGCGACTTCAGGCTCCAGGTACCACTGTATCTTACCTTTGTGTAAGTTTCACCCTGTTTGCGACGAATATATGACGCTTTGTCAAGGTACAGCGTCTTCTCGTGTACCTGCTCCTTACTTCTTTAAATTTGATATTGAATAAATCGTCTCTTTCTGCAATACTGCCGTGACCGAAAAACCATCAAGTTGGGACCATCATGAGCTCATCCCGAATAGCACGTTACATCGAGAGTCTGAGTGAGGGCGAGTACGAGGACGAAAGCCGCCGCTACCTGATTCGTGAAGATTATGCAAATGTTGTCGGATGGAGCGATTTTCTCAACGAGGCTGTTGAATGTCAATTTGAGAACAACCCACCAAGACCACCATTTCGTTGCATTCATGACGAGAACTTTGCAAAAGCATACAACAGCCTGAATGCCAGAGCTCGAAGTGGGTGTCTCCACCCCTCATATATGTTGCTGTAATAACAAAGCAAGCTTTGGGCAATAATCTCGCAGGATTGGAGAGCCACTCCAGAGCAGCGGATCATGTGGCTCCAGCCAGCATACACAGCGAGCACAGTCGACGAAGCAGGGAGCCCAGTCTACCTCGCGATATTGACCTCGACCCTCAAGATGCATCTGGGTCACCAGCCTGGGCTGACGATGTCGAAAGGCCGCCAGTTGCAACTGCTGCACCGACGCGTCGACCTCATCCACATCCACCACCTAATTCTGTATCCAGTTCTCTACCCTCTTACAGAAACAGTCAGCGCACAGTTGGCAATCCTCCACCATATGAGTCTCGTGTACATCTGCCAACGTCTCCTCAAGTTGCCCAGCCTCAATCGGCTGCTTCGGTATCAGCACGCTCGTCGCGAAGACCGTATCGATATGCAGACTTTATAAGAGATGAACAGACCCCATATGAAGTCGCCCCTGATGAACGTTCTCAACAACTTCCTTCGCCAACCCGGGATGCAAATTCCGGGAGACACGAAGAAGCACGGGGCTCAACTAGCCGTGGTCGTTCCTCTCACAGTCATAATCCACGGCATCAAGATTCACGATGCATAGGAGATGCCGAGGGTCCTTCATCAAGGAGGGGTGAACCTAGATCTCGGAATTCGTCTTCCGTAGATCCACGTTCAATAGCACGCTCAGCAAGGCGTGAACGACTCCAGGCTGTAGAGTCTGTCGAGCCTCGGCTTGTAGATGAACTTCCATATGGACGGGCTGCTAGATCTGGGAGACACGAACGAGCCCGGGTCGACGCCCCTCGTAGAACGCGCTCTGAAAGGTCTCCTTCACCAACTCCGGCCTCGTCACCAAGCCGTCTGTCTCGGTTTTGGACCCGCCTCAACACTGGTAGCGAGCCTCGGTTCCCAATGATCCGAGTCAACAGATGACCAGAGTCATTTTCTACGAACACGCCCATCGGATAACTTGTTTTGGGGGCACTAGGTAAACGATGGAATACCAATGAGCCTTTCACTAGACTTCTCATGCATGTTTGGACGCAGTCTCAGAAAATCTGTCTCACAGCAATGACTCGTACCGGTAGACTGATCGAAAGTCAGGGGGCGATAATCGCAGATTCCGACAATTTGAGATGATTGGATTGTGTGATTGGTTTCTGGAACATACAGGGCGCAAGTGACTCAGTCGTATCTACTATTCTTGGTAGTACTAGGTTTGGGGCCTGCAAGAATGTCGTTGGTAGCCTAGCGAACGATTGACCGACAAGGGCTATGTGAGACATATCATTGTTCTTTCGTTGCAGCATATGCCGTTTTTGTTCCCGAAAGCGTGATTAGTGAATTCAATGACTTTTGCTGAGTCATAACATGATCGATGAAGCACTTCGCCCCACTCTCACGATCGAAGATACCGTTGACTGGCTGTTGGCCAGCGGAGCCTTGCTTTGTGTTGTCTCTCGTTTCATATCTTTCTGTCTCTCCAGCAGGAAGGACTGGGTACGGTATCTGCTGGGGATGTGTGAGTGTGTATGCGACTACGTAGGTAGTAGCCTAGGCTTTGACAGCTTCACGTCTGGTAGCATCAGACCCTTGTCTCTGAGTGGGGCGACCAGGGTGCGACCGCTGTTCCTGGTCAAGTGGCCTCGCACATCTCGAACGCCCTTTTGATAAAGACAAGCGTTCATTGCTTTGACTAAGACGCAGCATATGGCCACTCGTTGTTAGGTATAAGAGATTAGAATCCCCTCTGCTTTCTTCAACTCCTTGCAATCAAAGCCATTTCCCACGTACTCTCCGATAGTCAAATCTCTTTGGAATTCAAAATCAATCATTAGCTCGAACGCATCGTTGCCAAAAGCTTCTATGTCTTCCGGTCATCAGCCTTGTTGCCATTGCAACGTCCCCGGTGGTCGAGATGAGGTGTGTAGTACAGCATGAAAGCAAGTACATCTCCCCATCCCTTGATGAAACGTTTGTCGATGAGGAGAGCAATCCATAGGACCTGGGAATGATCTGTCTCAAAATAGAATTGACTGACATCCCAATCCCAAATAGTCTCCGGAGACCAGAATGACTCGTGATATTCGAAACTTCGAACGAGATCCGATCCAGAGTGTGCAGTCTTCAGACCACCCATTCGCTCCAGTTGAGTTCAATTACGTTGTCATGCCGTCTGAGCAAGATTCTATCGATCACGTTGGTTTCGAAGATCACGGATCAACTTGTTCTTCGCATCCTGACTATACAAAGGCTGAGAGGCAGCTGATGGAGGAAACGTCCTCTGTGATCCAATCGCCGAGTAAATACCCGTCTAGTCCGGTACTCTCTAGCAGATACGAGTCCGATCACCATGCTACCCTTGAAGGCAGACCAGAGCTATATACGATGTCTGCGTCAAAGCATGTTCGTTCTTCAATTTGGATACCCAAGATCTACGAGGACCGTTTCAATGATCGCTCCCCAAACAGCCTTGCAGACAACGAATCCAATGACAAGCCATCTGACGGCAAATACAAAGACCTTCTCAAGCATATTCATTATCACTCTGGCCCATATGAATATCGCAGTGTGCAAGAGGCGCGCGAGCAAGTGGAATCCATCCAACGGATGATGATTGGCTTTTACGAAAAGCAAAAGCAAAAGGATCAGCCTTCCAATAAGAAGTCAGTGTGTGGGCACCGTGGTAATGGGGTAATCTACGTGTGTCCCCGCAATACTCGCGAGGTCTGGACCTCCGTTCAAGCCAACAGAACGCCAGACATTGACGAGCACGAAGAAGAAGATAGCGATTCGACCAGCTATCTTTCAGATGCAGAGCGTAGTCGACGTCCTCGGAGATCTTGCATCCAGTATGTCCGTTATGGGCGACCTCTTTTACGAGAACACTAAGGTAAGTCTAGTTGTCCACCCGTCTCGGTCATGCTAACGCCATCACCACAGCACAACGGCTATTCGCTGTTGTTGCCATTATCGTGGCATCAAACACGAATCAGTCCATCTGGCGAATCGAGTTAAAGAATTTGAGTGATAGATATTATGGTCAAGGAGCGTGCGCTGGCTTTGAGACGAGAATGTGTGCGTGAGATTTTTGCTCTGGTTGTTGGATCGGCTTCACACATCTGCATGCTTCACCTAGATTGAATTCTATAGATTTCCCTCCTTATTTAGAACCCCTAATCCCAATCAGTCTTTTGTTAAGTTGAATCCAATTTGGGTCGATCGTAGACTCCAATGAAGTGTTTGCGTTACAAGACCTTTTGTGTGTCCGTCCAGTGAATAAGTTCTTTGAGCGGTTGTGTCACGGTAATTGTGACTCTTCGTAGAATAAGTGTCCCCGCATAGTTTGTCCCCGCATACGATTGGCCACCAAAGACTCGTTTCAGGTAGCTGACACTATTGTCCCACACTTGTGTGTAACACACCCTTCTTGACTCTGGTATAAAGCTTATGTTCTGACCTGCTCCTCCAAATTTCTTACAACAACCCTCCTCACACCCCATACCCCAATTGAATTTGAACATCTTTGTCGCACGAAGCTCAAGGGCAAGATACCCAGCTCGCACGAATATGACTCGCTACGAAGAGCCAATCGACAGCAACGTCGCTGCAAGTCTCCAAGCGGAAGCACTTCGACGCCTTCGTCTTCAGGAAGAGCCTGCTAGCAGCGATGCTAGCCTATCCTATGATAATAACTATGCCACGGAAGGGGAGGGGCACCACGTTCCTTCGGATCTTCCAAACCGACATGACGACAGTCAGAGTTTACCGCAATCGGTCGAGAACCCTCAACACGGAGTGCCTGGCACGGACACTATCTCGGAAGCATTCAAAGACGACGATGATAGCCTCCCAGAGCTGATCGAGCAAGAAAACACTGAAAATGATGAGAACCTCCCAGAGCTGACCGAGCAAGGAGACACTGGAATTGATGAGAACCTCCCAGAGTGGATCAAGCAAGAAACTGATGAGATCCTCAAAGAGTGGATCAAGCAAGAAAACACTGGAAATGATGGGAACCTCCCAGAGCTGATCGAGCAAGAAAACACTGGAAACGATGAGAATCTCCCAGAGTTGATCGAGCAAGAGAACAACGACGAGTCGGTCGACCCAAGCATTCCTGGTCCAGTCCTTCCTCCGGAACTGGAGGCATGCACTGCTACCACGTTAGATCGGTACAAAAAGGGTTTTGATAGGCTCATCTCGTTGCGCATGATGAGCGAGGCAGAGTCGATACATCAACTACAACGTATAGAAGCTGCCATTCGGGCTAAGCCGGCCAAGAGCTATGATACTGCCTTCTCTTGGCTTACAACGCCATCTATCCCTCCCGAGATGACTGTGGCAGAGTCGATACGTCAACAAAAGATTGATGAAGCTGCCATTCGGGCTAGGGCGGCCAAGATCTATGGCACTGCCTCCTCTGTTGTCTCAACACCATCTATCTCCGCTAGGGGAGACGGTCATATGACCAACAATATGGACGACTCCACGCCTACTTTGAAAAAGTCTTTAGGGGCTGCGAGCCAGCAAGTCCGGTCTATCTCTGAAGTAGCAACGCATCCGACAACCATTGGCATGTCTGCTGCCATTCCGAATTCAACCAGTAAGGACTCGACTAGGAGCTCTACAGTTTCAAAACCCTGTCATCGCTGTGGGAAAACATCGTGTGACCTTTCTCGAATGAGCTTCGAAGAAGAATACCGTAAAGCATATAGAAAGTCCACTAAACCTGGCGCTGGTGAAGAGATAATTGCTGCCTTGGACAAAGAAGCAGACCGTTTATGCCCTAAGATTGAAGGTTCTGATGGAGCTGGGACTGTGGTACCCCAAGGCTCCAGTGCACAGCGTGCGCCATTGAAGATACCTGAAGAGATTCGCGGACAAAATCATCATCCTCTTGATTGGGTCCAGTTCGACGCGAGCAATGAGACCCGACACATGAGGCATCACCGCGATGAAATATTTGAACCATCGAGGCAGCGTCTCGGCGTGGTCGCTGACCAACCTGATGCCCGTCGTGCAGAGCGCCGTTTGGAGGATAGCGTACGCGAGCGTCAACACCAGAATCGTACAGGAGAGGTGAAAAATATTCGACAAGCGACTGCACGGCCATGGGCATCCCGACAAAATCCTCATGCCGTCTCAGGGCACCCCGCATCCCAGCACAATCATCCTGTGAGACGTCGCGGTCTTACAGACGGTCGTGGGGGTCGTCAACCTCGACCTGCCTATCCTAATGTAACCGTTCGTTTACCAGATAGCTCAGCATATCAACCCAAAAATAATGACAACCAACAAAAGAATGTCAATCGGGTAGAGAGAACCGAGAGGATGAGCAATGCTCGATACACCGGTCCTGCGAGGAGTTTCGAGCCACAACGAGCTAATGCTAGATCTGATGACGAGTTGCTATGGGCGCCGCATTGGGCCCAGGGCCACTGGGCTTCGAAGGATAAGCTGACGGAGAGGATTAGACGTGGAGCTGATTGGGCATGAGGTTATGAACCCAGAATGTGCATGATCATTGAGGGCATCGGATGGTTCCCTTGAAGGCGTTCGTGAGCGCGGAGCCAAAGTAGCGGTTTTTCTTTGACATACCTTGCATTTGAGGCAATTTTGCCGAAGTTGGTAGTATGTATTCTCGATAATGCAATCGCTTGCAACTATTCAGCAAAAAGATACGAAAAGCCCAATCCCGAAATCCCACGTATTTCTCGCAGCCTGCTCCAAAACCCGTACAACACAAAATCCATAGGGTATGTAACCCCCGTCTAAGGGCGACATTCCGCTCCAGATGCCAAATATTTTCGTGTCCTAAGGGCTCATTGTGAAAGTGAATTGAACAACCCGGTTTGTCTACCGCAGTCCACGTAGCATTGACATGCTGTTCCCGCTCTAAGTCCAGCCTCGGGATAAATGTTCTGAATGTCGTGGCACATATTGATAAAGATCACTCAAACCTCAGTACTCTGACACATTCATCTCAGCTGGGACAACACTTTCAGGTTTGTTTCACTCACCATTTATACCCATTGTTCCTTCCCCACACAAAGAACAACAATTTCAACCCCAGGGATACCTGCCAAAACTATTAAAAGCCACTTCTAAATACCCCACTCACTGTTACAAACCCATTCCTACCATCAGACAACAACAGGCAATATCAACAAAAC